>CACVBM020000622.1:0-11902 GCA_902728155.2 Microthlaspi erraticum
CAATTGAGTTTCCACAATCTGGAGTCACAGAGGTACATTTCGGACTCCTTACCTCTTCCGGTTCCCAAATTTGGTCCATTTGATGTTCCTCCCTTGGATTGAGACCGTTTCACTCATGTTTGTCCTCATAGTCATGTGTAGAACCTATTAATCCATGTTTGGGTAAGTATGGGTCCATCTAGTTCATCTTATACACTACAAGTGAGTTTCCACAATGTGGAGTCACAGAGGTACATTTCGGACTCCTTACCTCTTCCGGTTCCCAAATTTGGTCCATTTGATGTTCCTCCCTTGGATTGAGACCGTTTCACTCATGTTTGTCCTCATAGTCATGTGTAGAACCTATTAATCCATGTTTGGGTAAGTATGGGTCCATCTAGTTCATCTTATACACTACAAGTGAGTTTCCACAATGTGGAGTCACAGAGGTACATTTCGGACTCCTTACCTCTTCCGGTTCCCAAATTAGGTCCATTTGATGTTCCTCCCTTGGATTGAGACCGTTTCACTCATGTTTGTCCTCATAGTCATGTGTAGAACCTATTAATCCATGTTTGGGTAAGTATGGGTCCATCTAGTTCATCTTATACACTACAAGTGAGTTTCCACAATGTGGAGTCACAGAGGTACATTTCGGACTCCTTACCTCTTCCGGTTCCCAAATTAGGTCCATTTGATGTTCCTCCCTTGGATTGAGACCGTTTCACTCATGTTTGTCCTCATAGTCATGTGTAGAACCTATTAATCCATGTTTGGGTAAGTATGGGTCCATCTAGTTCATCTTATACACTACAAGTGAGTTTCCACAATGTGGAGTCACAGAGGTACATTTCGGACTCCTTACCTCTTCCGGTTCCCAAATTTGGTCCATTTGATGTTCCTCCCTTGGATTGAGACCGTTTCACTCATGTTTGTCCTCATAGTCATGTGTAGAACCTATTAATCCATGTTTGGGTAAGTATGGGTCCATCTAGTTCATCTTATACACTACAAGTGAGTTTCCACAATGTGGAGTCACAGAGGTACATTTCGGACTCCTTACCTCTTCCGGTTCCCAAATTTGGTCCATTTGATGTTCCTCCCTTGGATTGAGACCGTTTCACTCATGTTTGTCCTCATAGTCATGTGTAGAACCTATTAATCCATGTTTGGGTAAGTATGGGTCCATCTAGTTCATCTTATACACTACAAGTGAGTTTCCACAATGTGGAGTCACAGAGGTACATTTCGGACTCCTTACCTCTTCCGGTTCCCAAATTAGGTCCATTTGATGTTCCTCCCTTGGATTGAGACCGTTTCACTCATGTTTGTCCTCATAGTCATGTGTAGAACCTATTAATCCATGTTTGGGTAAGTATGGGTCCATCTAGTTCATCTTATACACTACAAGTGAGTTTCCACAATGTGGAGTCACAGAGGTACATTTCGGACTCCTTACCTCTTCCGGTTCCCAAATTAGGTCCATTTGATGTTCCTCCCTTGGATTGAGACCGTTTCACTCATGTTTGTCCTCATAGTCATGTGTAGAACCTATTAATCCATGTTTGGGTAAGTATGGGTCCATCTAGTTCATCTTATACACTACAAGTGAGTTTCCACAATGTGGAGTCACAGAGGTACATTTCGGACTCCTTACCTCTTCCGGTTCCCAAATTAGGTCCATTTGATGTTCCTCCCTTGGATTGAGACCGTTTCACTCATGTTTGTCCTCATAGTCATGTGTAGAACCTATTAATCCATGTTTGGGTAAGTATGGGTCCATCTAGTTCATCTTATACACTACAAGTGAGTTTCCACAATGTGGAGTCACAGAGGTACATTTCGGACTCCTTACCTCTTCCGGTTCCCAAATTTGGTCCATTTGATGTTCCTCCCTTGGATTGAGACCGTTTCACTCATGTTTGTCCTCATAGTCATGTGTAGAACCTATTAATCCATGTTTGGGTAAGTATGGGTCCATCTAGTTCATCTTATACACTACAAGTGAGTTTCCACAATGTGGAGTCACAGAGGTACATTTCGGACTCCTTACCTCTTCCGGTTCCCAAATTAGGTCCATTTGATGTTCCTCCCTTGGATTGAGACCGTTTCACTCATGTTTGTCCTCATAGTCATGTGTAGAACCTATTAATCCATGTTTGGGTAAGTATGGGTCCATCTAGTTCATCTTATACACTACAAGTGAGTTTCCACAATGTGGAGTCACAGAGGTACATTTCGGACTCCTTACCTCTTCCGGTTCCCAAATTAGGTCCATTTGATGTTCCTCCCTTGGATTGAGACCGTTTCACTCATGTTTGTCCTCATAGTCATGTGGAGAACCTATTAATCCATGTTTGGGTAAGTATGGGTCCATCTAGTTCATCTTATACACTACAAGTGAGTTTCCACAATGTGGAGTCACAGAGGTACATTTCGGACTCCTTACCTCTTCCGGTTCCCAAATTTGGTCCATTTGATGTTCCTCCCTTGGATTGAGACCGTTTCACTCATGTTTGTCCTCATAGTCATGTGTAGAACCTATTAATCCATGTTTGGGTAAGTATGGGTCCATCTAGTTCATCTTATACACTACAAGTGAGTTTCCACAATGTGGAGTCACAGAGGTACATTTCGGACTCCTTACCTCTTCCGGTTCCCAAATTAGGTCCATTTGATGTTCCTCCCTTGGATTGAGACCGTTTCACTCATGTTTGTCCTCATAGTCATGTGTAGAACCTATTAATCCATGTTTGGGTAAGTATGGGTCCATCTAGTTCATCTTATACACTACAAGTGAGTTTCCACAATGTGGAGTCACAGAGGTACATTTCGGACTCCTTACCTCTTCCGGTTCCCAAATTTGGTCCATTTGATGTTCCTCCCTTGGATTGAGACCGTTTCACTCATGTTTGTCCTCATAGTCATGTGTAGAACCTATTAATCCATGTTTGGGTAAGTATGGGTCCATCTAGTTCATCTTATACACTACAAGTGAGTTTCCACAATGTGGAGTCACAGAGGTACATTTCGGACTCCTTACCTCTTCCGGTTCCCAAATTTGGTCCATTTGATGTTCCTCCCTTGGATTGAGACCGTTTCACTCATGTTTGTCCTCATAGTCATGTGGAGAACCTATTAATCCATGTTTGGGTAAGTATGGGTCCATCTAGTTCATCTTATACACTACAAGTGAGTTTCCACAATGTGGAGTCACAGAGGTACATTTCGGACTCCTTACCTCTTCCGGTTCCCAAATTAGGTCCATTTGATGTTCCTCCCTTGGATTGAGACCGTTTCACTCATGTTTGTCCTCATAGTCAATGTGAGAACCTATTAATCCATGTTTGGGTAAGTATGGGTCCATCTAGTTCATCTTATACACTACAAGTGAGTTTCCACAATGTGGAGTCACAGAGGTACATTTCGGACTCCTTACCTCTTCCGGTTCCCAAATTTGGTCCATTTGATGTTCCTCCCTTGGATTGAGACCGTTTCACTCATGTTTGTCCTCATAGTCATGTGGAGAACCTATTAATCCATGTTTGGGTAAGTATGGGTCCATCTAGTTCATCTTATACACTACAAGTGAGTTTCCACAATGTGGAGTCACAGAGGTACATTTCGGACTCCTTACCTCTTCCGGTTCCCAAATTTGGTCCATTTGATGTTCCTCCCTTGGATTGAGACCGTTTCACTCATGTTTGTCCTCATAGTCATGTGGAGAACCTATTAATCCATGTTTGGGTAAGTATGGGTCCATCTAGTTCATCTTATACACTACAAGTGAGTTTCCACAATGTGGAGTCACAGAGGTACATTTCGGACTCCTTACCTCTTCCGGTTCCCAAATTTGGTCCATTTGATGTTCCTCCCTTGGATTGAGACCGTTTCACTCATGTTTGTCCTCATAGTAATGTGGAGAACCTATTAATCCATGTTTGGGTAAGTATGGGTCCATCTAGTTCATCTTATACACTACAAGTGAGTTTCCACAATGTGGAGTCACAGAGGTACATTTCGGACTCCTTACCTCTTCCGGTTCCCAAATTTGGTCCATTTGATGTTCCTCCCTTGGATTGAGACCGTTTCACTCATGTTTGTCCTCATAGTCATGTGGAGAACCTATTAATCCATGTTTGGGTAAGTATGGGTCCATCTAGTTCATCTTATACACTACAAGTGAGTTTCCACAATGTGGAGTCACAGAGGTACATTTCGGACTCCTTACCTCTTCCGGTTCCCAAATTTGGTCCATTTGATGTTCCTCCCTTGGATTGAGACCGTTTCACTCATGTTTGTCCTCATAGTAATGTGGAGAACCTATTAATCCATGTTTGGGTAAGTATGGGTCCATCTAGTTCATCTTATACACTACAAGTGAGTTTCCACAATGTGGAGTCACAGAGGTACATTTCGGACTCCTTACCTCTTCCGGTTCCCAAATTTGGTCCATTTGATGTTCCTCCCTTGGATTGAGACCGTTTCACTCATGTTTGTCCTCATAGTATGTGGAGAACCTATTAATCCATGTTTGGGTAAGTATGGGTCCATCTAGTTCATCTTATACACTACAAGTGAGTTTCCACAATGTGGAGTCACAGAGGTACATTTCGGACTCCTTACCTCTTCCGGTTCCCAAATTTGGTCCATTTGATGTTCCTCCCTTGGATTGAGACCGTTTCACTCATGTTTGTCCTCATAGTCATGTGTAGAACCTATTAATCCATGTTTGGGTAAGTATGGGTCCATCTAGTTCATCTTATACACTACAAGTGAGTTTCCACAATGTGGAGTCACAGAGGTACATTTCGGACTCCTTACCTCTTCCGGTTCCCAAATTTGGTCCATTTGATGTTCCTCCCTTGGATTGAGACCGTTTCACTCATGTTTGTCCTCATAGTCATGTGTAGAACCTATTAATCCATGTTTGGGTAAGTATGGGTCCATCTAGTTCATCTTATACACTACAAGTGAGTTTCCACAATGTGGAGTCACAGAGGTACATTTCGGACTCCTTACCTCTTCCGGTTCCCAAATTTGGTCCATTTGATGTTCCTCCCTTGGATTGAGACCGTTTCACTCATGTTTGTCCTCATAGTCATGTGGAGAACCTATTAATCCATGTTTGGGTAAGTATGGGTCCATCTAGTTCATCTTATACACTACAAGTGAGTTTCCACAATGTGGAGTCACAGAGGTACATTTCGGACTCCTTACCTCTTCCGGTTCCCAAATTTGGTCCATTTGATGTTCCTCCCTTGGATTGAGACCGTTTCACTCATGTTTGTCCTCATAGTAATGTGGAGAACCTATTAATCCATGTTTGGGTAAGTATGGGTCCATCTAGTTCATCTTATACACTACAAGTGAGTTTCCACAATGTGGAGTCACAGAGGTACATTTCGGACTCCTTACCTCTTCCGGTTCCCAAATTTGGTCCATTTGATGTTCCTCCCTTGGATTGAGACCGTTTCACTCATGTTTGTCCTCATAGTCATGTGTAGAACCTATTAATCCATGTTTGGGTAAGTATGGGTCCATCTAGTTCATCTTATACACTACAAGTGAGTTTCCACAATGTGGAGTCACAGAGGTACATTTCGGACTCCTTACCTCTTCCGGTTCCCAAATTTGGTCCATTTGATGTTCCTCCCTTGGATTGAGACCGTTTCACTCATGTTTGTCCTCATAGTCATGTGTAGAACCTATTAATCCATGTTTGGGTAAGTATGGGTCCATCTAGTTCATCTTATACACTACAAGTGAGTTTCCACAATGTGGAGTCACAGAGGTACATTTCGGACTCCTTACCTCTTCCGGTTCCCAAATTTGGTCCATTTGATGTTCCTCCCTTGGATTGAGACCGTTTCACTCATGTTTGTCCTCATAGTCATGTGTAGAACCTATTAATCCATGTTTGGGTAAGTATGGGTCCATCTAGTTCATCTTATACACTACAAGTGAGTTTCCACAATGTGGAGTCACAGAGGTACATTTCGGACTCCTTACCTCTTCCGGTTCCCAAATTTGGTCCATTTGATGTTCCTCCCTTGGATTGAGACCGTTTCACTCATGTTTGTCCTCATAGTCATGTGAGAACCTATTAATCCATGTTTGGGTAAGTATGGGTCCATCTAGTTCATCTTATACACTACAAGTGAGTTTCCACAATGTGGAGTCACAGAGGTACATTTCGGACTCCTTACCTCTTCCGGTTCCCAAATTTGGTCCATTTGATGTTCCTCCCTTGGATTGAGACCGTTTCACTCATGTTTGTCCTCATAGTAATGTGGAGAACCTATTAATCCATGTTTGGGTAAGTATGGGTCCATCTAGTTCATCTTATACACTACAAGTGAGTTTCCACAATGTGGAGTCACAGAGGTACATTTCGGACTCCTTACCTCTTCCGGTTCCCAAATTTGGTCCATTTGATGTTCCTCCCTTGGATTGAGACCGTTTCACTCATGTTTGTCCTCATAGTAATGTGGAGAACCTATTAATCCATGTTTGGGTAAGTATGGGTCCATCTAGTTCATCTTATACACTACAAGTGAGTTTCCACAATGTGGAGTCACAGAGGTACATTTCGGACTCCTTACCTCTTCCGGTTCCCAAATTTGGTCCATTTGATGTTCCTCCCTTGGATTGAGACCGTTTCACTCATGTTTGTCCTCATAGTCATGTGTAGAACCTATTAATCCATGTTTGGGTAAGTATGGGTCCATCTAGTTCATCTTATACACTACAAGTGAGTTTCCACAATGTGGAGTCACAGAGGTACATTTCGGACTCCTTACCTCTTCCGGTTCCCAAATTTGGTCCATTTGATGTTCCTCCCTTGGATTGAGACCGTTTCACTCATGTTTGTCCTCATAGTATGTGTAGAACCTATTAATCCATGTTTGGGTAAGTATGGGTCCATCTAGTTCATCTTATACACTACAAGTGAGTTTCCACAATGTGGAGTCACAGAGGTACATTTCGGACTCCTTACCTCTTCCGGTTCCCAAATTTGGTCCATTTGATGTTCCTCCCTTGGATTGAGACCGTTTCACTCATGTTTGTCCTCATAGTCATGTGTAGAACCTATTAATCCATGTTTGGGTAAGTATGGGTCCATCTAGTTCATCTTATACACTACAAGTGAGTTTCCACAATGTGGAGTCACAGAGGTACATTTCGGACTCCTTACCTCTTCCGGTTCCCAAATTTGGTCCATTTGATGTTCCTCCCTTGGATTGAGACCGTTTCACTCATGTTTGTCCTCATAGTCATGTGTAGAACCTATTAATCCATGTTTGGGTAAGTATGGGTCCATCTAGTTCATCTTATACACTACAAGTGAGTTTCCACAATGTGGAGTCACAGAGGTACATTTCGGACTCCTTACCTCTTCCGGTTCCCAAATTTGGTCCATTTGATGTTCCTCCCTTGGATTGAGACCGTTTCACTCATGTTTGTCCTCATAGTAATGTGGAGAACCTATTAATCCATGTTTGGGTAAGTATGGGTCCATCTAGTTCATCTTATACACTACAAGTGAGTTTCCACAATGTGGAGTCACAGAGGTACATTTCGGACTCCTTACCTCTTCCGGTTCCCAAATTTGGTCCATTTGATGTTCCTCCCTTGGATTGAGACCGTTTCACTCATGTTTGTCCTCATAGTAATGTGGAGAACCTATTAATCCATGTTTGGGTAAGTATGGGTCCATCTAGTTCATCTTATACACTACAAGTGAGTTTCCACAATGTGGAGTCACAGAGGTACATTTCGGACTCCTTACCTCTTCCGGTTCCCAAATTTGGTCCATTTGATGTTCCTCCCTTGGATTGAGACCGTTTCACTCATGTTTGTCCTCATAGTAATGTGGAGAACCTATTAATCCATGTTTGGGTAAGTATGGGTCCATCTAGTTCATCTTATACACTACAAGTGAGTTTCCACAATGTGGAGTCACAGAGGTACATTTCGGACTCCTTACCTCTTCCGGTTCCCAAATTAGGTCCATTTGATGTTCCTCCCTTGGATTGAGACCGTTTCACTCATGTTTGTCCTCATAGTCATGTGTAGAACCTATTAATCCATGTTTGGGTAAGTATGGGTCCATCTAGTTCATCTTATACACTACAAGTGAGTTTCCACAATGTGGAGTCACAGAGGTACATTTCGGACTCCTTACCTCTTCCGGTTCCCAAATTTGGTCCATTTGATGTTCCTCCCTTGGATTGAGACCGTTTCACTCATGTTTGTCCTCATAGTCATGTGGAGAACCTATTAATCCATGTTTGGGTAAGTATGGGTCCATCTAGTTCATCTTATACACTACAAGTGAGTTTCCACAATGTGGAGTCACAGAGGTACATTTCGGACTCCTTACCTCTTCCGGTTCCCAAATTTGGTCCATTTGATGTTCCTCCCTTGGATTGAGACCGTTTCACTCATGTTTGTCCTCATAGTCATGTGGAGAACCTATTAATCCATGTTTGGGTAAGTATGGGTCCATCTAGTTCATCTTATACACTACAAGTGAGTTTCCACAATGTGGAGTCACAGAGGTACATTTCGGACTCCTTACCTCTTCCGGTTCCCAAATTAGGTCCATTTGATGTTCCTCCCTTGGATTGAGACCGTTTCACTCATGTTTGTCCTCATAGTCATGTGTAGAACCTATTAATCCATGTTTGGGTAAGTATGGGTCCATCTAGTTCATCTTATACACTACAAGTGAGTTTCCACAATGTGGAGTCACAGAGGTACATTTCGGACTCCTTACCTCTTCCGGTTCCCAAATTAGGTCCATTTGATGTTCCTCCCTTGGATTGAGACCGTTTCACTCATGTTTGTCCTCATAGTCATGTGGAGAACCTATTAATCCATGTTTGGGTAAGTATGGGTCCATCTAGTTCATCTTATACACTACAAGTGAGTTTCCACAATGTGGAGTCACAGAGGTACATTTCGGACTCCTTACCTCTTCCGGTTCCCAAATTTGGTCCATTTGATGTTCCTCCCTTGGATTGAGACCGTTTCACTCATGTTTGTCCTCATAGTCATGTGTAGAACCTATTAATCCATGTTTGGGTAAGTATGGGTCCATCTAGTTCATCTTATACACTACAAGTGAGTTTCCACAATGTGGAGTCACAGAGGTACATTTCGGACTCCTTACCTCTTCCGGTTCCCAAATTTGGTCCATTTGATGTTCCTCCCTTGGATTGAGACCGTTTCACTCATGTTTGTCCTCATAGTCATGTGTAGAACCTATTAATCCATGTTTGGGTAAGTATGGGTCCATCTAGTTCATCTTATACACTACAAGTGAGTTTCCACAATGTGGAGTCACAGAGGTACATTTCGGACTCCTTACCTCTTCCGGTTCCCAAATTAGGTCCATTTGATGTTCCTCCCTTGGATTGAGACCGTTTCACTCATGTTTGTCCTCATAGTCATGTGGAGAACCTATTAATCCATGTTTGGGTAAGTATGGGTCCATCTAGTTCATCTTATACACTACAAGTGAGTTTCCACAATGTGGAGTCACAGAGGTACATTTCGGACTCCTTACCTCTTCCGGTTCCCAAATTAGGTCCATTTGATGTTCCTCCCTTGGATTGAGACCGTTTCACTCATGTTTGTCCTCATAGTCATGTGGAGAACCTATTAATCCATGTTTGGGTAAGTATGGGTCCATCTAGTTCATCTTATACACTACAAGTGAGTTTCCACAATGTGGAGTCACAGAGGTACATTTCGGACTCCTTACCTCTTCCGGTTCCCAAATTTGGTCCATTTGATGTTCCTCCCTTGGATTGAGACCGTTTCACTCATGTTTGTCCTCATAGTCATGTGTAGAACCTATTAATCCATGTTTGGGTAAGTATGGGTCCATCTAGTTCATCTTATACACTACAAGTGAGTTTCCACAATGTGGAGTCACAGAGGTACATTTCGGACTCCTTACCTCTTCCGGTTCCCAAATTTGGTCCATTTGATGTTCCTCCCTTGGATTGAGACCGTTTCACTCATGTTTGTCCTCATAGTCATGTGGAGAACCTATTAATCCATGTTTGGGTAAGTATGGGTCCATCTAGTTCATCTTATACACTACAAGTGAGTTTCCACAATGTGGAGTCACAGAGGTACATTTCGGACTCCTTACCTCTTCCGGTTCCCAAATTAGGTCCATTTGATGTTCCTCCCTTGGATTGAGACCGTTTCACTCATGTTTGTCCTCATAGTAATGTGGAGAACCTATTAATCCATGTTTGGGTAAGTATGGGTCCATCTAGTTCATCTTATACACTACAAGTGAGTTTCCACAATGTGGAGGCACAGAGGTACATTTCGGACTCCTTACCTCTTCCGGTTCCCAAATTAGGTCCATTTGATGTTCCTCCCTTGGATTGAGACCGTTTCACTCATGTTTGTCCTCATAGTAATGTGGAGAACCTATTAATCCATGTTTGGGTAAGTATGGGTCCATATAGTTCATCTTATACACTACAAGTGAGTTTCCACAATGTGGAGCACAGAGGTACATTTCGGACTCCTTACCTCTTCCGGTTCCCAAATTTGGTCCATTTGATGTTCCTCCCTTGGATTGAGACCGTTTCACTCATGTTTGTCCTCATAGTAATGTGGAGAACCTATTAATCCATGTTTGGGTAAGTATGGGTCCATCTAGTTCATCTTATACACTACAAGTGAGTTTCCACAATGTGGAGCACAGAGGTACATTTCGGACTCCTTACCTCTTCCGGTTCCCAAATTTGGTCCATTTGATGTTCCTCCCTTGGATTGAGACCGTTTCACTCATGTTTGTCCTCATAGTAATGTGGAGAACCTATTAATCCATGTTTGGGTAAGTATGGGTCCATCTAGTTCATCTTATACACTACAAGTGAGTTTCCACAATGTGGAGTCACAGAGGTACATTTCGGACTCCTTACCTCTTCCGGTTCCCAAATTTGGTCCATTTGATGTTCCTCCCTTGGATTGAGACCGTTTCACTCATGTTTGTCCTCATAGTCATGTTAGAACCTATTAATCCATGTTTGGGTAAGTATGGGTCCATCTAGTTCATCTTATACACTACAAGTGAGTTTCCACAATGTGGAGTCACAGAGGTACATTTCGGACTCCTTACCTCTTCCGGTTCCCAAATTAGGTCCATTTGATGTTCCTCCCTTGGATTGAGACCGTTTCACTCATGTTTGTCCTCATAGTAATGTGTAGAACCTATTAATCCATGTTTGGGTAAGTATGGGTCCATCTAGTTCATCTTATACACTACAAGTGAGTTTCCTCAATGTGGAGTCACAGAGGTACATTTCGGACTCCTTACCTCTTCCGGTTCCCAAATTTGGTCCATTTGATGTTCCTCCCTTGGATTGAGACCGTTTCACTCATGTTTGTCCTCATAGTCATGTAGAACCTATTAATCCATGTTTGGGTAAGTATGGGTCCATCTAGTTCATCTTATACACTACAAGTGAGTTTCCACAATGTGGAGTCACAGAGGTACATTTCGGACTCCTTACCTCTTCCGGTTCCCAAATTTGGTCCATTTGATGTTCCTCCCTTGGATTGAGACCGTTTCACTCATGTTTGTCCTCATAGTCATGTGTAGAACCTATTAATCCATGTTTGGGTAAGTATGGGTCCATCTAGTTCATCTTATACACTACAAGTGAGTTTCCACAATGTGGAGTCACAGAGGTACATTTCGGACTCCTTACCTCTTCCGGTTCCCAAATTGGTCCATTTGATGTTCCTCCCTTGGATTGAGACCGTTTCACTCATGTTTGTCCTCATAGTCATGTGTAGAACCTATTAATCCATGTTTGGGTAAGTATGGGTCCATCTAGTTCATCTTATACACTACAAGTGAGTTTCCACAATGTGGAGTCACAGA
>CACVBM020000623.1:0-11893 GCA_902728155.2 Microthlaspi erraticum
TAGGAGTCCGAGTGCCTCCAATTGTGGGAACTTACTAGTGTATATGATGAACGAGACGGACCCATACTTACCCAAACATGGATTAATAGGTTCTATACATGACTATGAGGAGAAACATGAGTGAAACGGTCTCAATCCAAGGGAGGAACATCAAATGGACCAAATTTGGGAACCGGAAGAGGTAAGGAGTCCGAAATGTAGCTTTGTGCCTCCAAATGGTGGGAACTTACTTTTAGTGTATATGATGAACGAGACGGACCCATACTTACCCAAACATGGATTAATAGGTTCTATACATGACTATGAGGAGAAACATGAGTGAAACGGTCTCAATCCAAGGGAGGAACATCAAATGGACCAAATTTGGGAACCGGAAGAGGTAAGGAGTCCGAAATGTAGCTTTGTGCCTCCAAATGGTGGGAACTTACTTTTAGTGTATATGATGAACGAGACGGACCCATACTTACCCAAACATGGATTAATAGGTTCTATACATGACTATGAGGAGAAACATGAGTGAAACGGTCTCAATCCAAGGGAGGAACATCAAATGGACCAAATTTGGGAACCGGAAGAGGTAAGGAGTCCGAAATGTAGCTTTGTGCCTCCAAATGGTGGGAACTTACTTTTAGTGTATATGATGAACGAGACGGACCCATACTTACCCAAACATGGATTAATAGGTTCTATACATGACTATGAGGAGAAACATGAGTGAAACGGTCTCAATCCAAGGGAGGAACATCAAATGGACCAAATTTGGGAACCGGAAGAGGTAAGGAGTCCGAAATGTAGCTTTGTGCCTCCAAATGGTGGGAACTTACTTTTAGTGTATATGATGAACGAGACGGACCCATACTTACCCAAACATGGATTAATAGGTTCTATACATGACTATGAGGAGAAACATGAGTGAAACGGTCTCAATCCAAGGGAGGAACATCAAATGGACCAAATTTGGGAACCGGAAGAGGTAAGGAGTCCGAAATGTAGCTTTGTGCCTCCAAATGGTGGGAACTTACTTTTAGTGTATATGATGAACGAGACGGACCCATACTTACCCAAACATGGATTAATAGGTTCTATACATGACTATGAGGAGAAACATGAGTGAAACGGTCTCAATCCAAGGGAGGAACATCAAATGGACCAAATTTGGGAACCGGAAGAGGTAAGGAGTCCGAAATGTAGCTTTGTGCCTCCAAATGGTGGGAACTTACTTTTAGTGTATATGATGAACGAGACGGACCCATACTTACCCAAACATGGATTAATAGGTTCTATACATGACTATGAGGAGAAACATGAGTGAAACGGTCTCAATCCAAGGGAGGAACATCAAATGGACCAAATTTGGGAACCGGAAGAGGTAAGGAGTCCGAAATGTAGCTTTGTGCCTCCAAATGGTGGGAACTTACTTTTAGTGTATATGATGAACGAGACGGACCCATACTTACCCAAACATGGATTAATAGGTTCTATACATGACTATGAGGAGAAACATGAGTGAAACGGTCTCAATCCAAGGGAGGAACATCAAATGGACCAAATTTGGGAACCGGAAGAGGTAAGGAGTCCGAAATGTAGCTTTGTGCCTCCAAATGGTGGGAACTTACTTTTAGTGTATATGATGAACGAGACGGACCCATACTTACCCAAACATGGATTAATAGGTTCTATACATGACTATGAGGAGAAACATGAGTGAAACGGTCTCAATCCAAGGGAGGAACATCAAATGGACCAAATTTGGGAACCGGAAGAGGTAAGGAGTCCGAAATGTAGCTTTGTGCCTCCAAATGGTGGGAACTTACTTTTAGTGTATATGATGAACGAGACGGACCCATACTTACCCAAACATGGATTAATAGGTTCTATACATGACTATGAGGAGAAACATGAGTGAAACGGTCTCAATCCAAGGGAGGAACATCAAATGGACCAAATTTGGGAACCGGAAGAGGTAAGGAGTCCGAAATGTAGCTTTGTGCCTCCAAATGGTGGGAACTTACTTTTAGTGTATATGATGAACGAGACGGACCCATACTTACCCAAACATGGATTAATAGGTTCTATACATGACTATGAGGAGAAACATGAGTGAAACGGTCTCAATCCAAGGGAGGAACATCAAATGGACCAAATTTGGGAACCGGAAGAGGTAAGGAGTCCGAAATGTAGCTTTGTGCCTCCAAATGGTGGGAACTTACTTTTAGTGTATATGATGAACGAGACGGACCCATACTTACCCAAACATGGATTAATAGGTTCTATACATGACTATGAGGAGAAACATGAGTGAAACGGTCTCAATCCAAGGGAGGAACATCAAATGGACCAAATTTGGGAACCGGAAGAGGTAAGGAGTCCGAAATGTAGCTTTGTGCCTCCAAATGGTGGGAACTTACTTTTAGTGTATATGATGAACGAGACGGACCCATACTTACCCAAACATGGATTAATAGGTTCTATACATGACTATGAGGAGAAACATGAGTGAAACGGTCTCAATCCAAGGGAGGAACATCAAATGGACCAAATTTGGGAACCGGAAGAGGTAAGGAGTCCGAAATGTAGCTTTGTGCCTCCAAATGGTGGGAACTTACTTTTAGTGTATATGATGAACGAGACGGACCCATACTTACCCAAACATGGATTAATAGGTTCTATACATGACTATGAGGAGAAACATGAGTGAAACGGTCTCAATCCAAGGGAGGAACATCAAATGGACCAAATTTGGGAACCGGAAGAGGTAAGGAGTCCGAAATGTAGCTTTGTGCCTCCAAATGGTGGGAACTTACTTTTAGTGTATATGATGAACGAGACGGACCCATACTTACCCAAACATGGATTAATAGGTTCTATACATGACTATGAGGAGAAACATGAGTGAAACGGTCTCAATCCAAGGGAGGAACATCAAATGGACCAAATTTGGGAACCGGAAGAGGTAAGGAGTCCGAAATGTAGCTTTGTGCCTCCAAATGGTGGGAACTTACTTTTAGTGTATATGATGAACGAGACGGACCCATACTTACCCAAACATGGATTAATAGGTTCTATACATGACTATGAGGAGAAACATGAGTGAAACGGTCTCAATCCAAGGGAGGAACATCAAATGGACCAAATTTGGGAACCGGAAGAGGTAAGGAGTCCGAAATGTAGCTTTGTGCCTCCAAATGGTGGGAACTTACTTTTAGTGTATATGATGAACGAGACGGACCCATACTTACCCAAACATGGATTAATAGGTTCTATACATGACTATGAGGAGAAACATGAGTGAAACGGTCTCAATCCAAGGGAGGAACATCAAATGGACCAAATTTGGGAACCGGAAGAGGTAAGGAGTCCGAAATGTAGCTTTGTGCCTCCAAATGGTGGGAACTTACTTTTAGTGTATATGATGAACGAGACGGACCCATACTTACCCAAACATGGATTAATAGGTTCTATACATGACTATGAGGAGAAACATGAGTGAAACGGTCTCAATCCAAGGGAGGAACATCAAATGGACCAAATTTGGGAACCGGAAGAGGTAAGGAGTCCGAAATGTAGCTTTGTGCCTCCAAATGGTGGGAACTTACTTTTAGTGTATATGATGAACGAGACGGACCCATACTTACCCAAACATGGATTAATAGGTTCTATACATGACTATGAGGAGAAACATGAGTGAAACGGTCTCAATCCAAGGGAGGAACATCAAATGGACCAAATTTGGGAACCGGAAGAGGTAAGGAGTCCGAAATGTAGCTTTGTGCCTCCAAATGGTGGGAACTTACTTTTAGTGTATATGATGAACGAGACGGACCCATACTTACCCAAACATGGATTAATAGGTTCTATACATGACTATGAGGAGAAACATGAGTGAAACGGTCTCAATCCAAGGGAGGAACATCAAATGGACCAAATTTGGGAACCGGAAGAGGTAAGGAGTCCGAAATGTAGCTTTGTGCCTCCAAATGGTGGGAACTTACTTTTAGTGTATATGATGAACGAGACGGACCCATACTTACCCAAACATGGATTAATAGGTTCTATACATGACTATGAGGAGAAACATGAGTGAAACGGTCTCAATCCAAGGGAGGAACATCAAATGGACCAAATTTGGGAACCGGAAGAGGTAAGGAGTCCGAAATGTAGCTTTGTGCCTCCAAATGGTGGGAACTTACTTTTAGTGTATATGATGAACGAGACGGACCCATACTTACCCAAACATGGATTAATAGGTTCTATACATGACTATGAGGAGAAACATGAGTGAAACGGTCTCAATCCAAGGGAGGAACATCAAATGGACCAAATTTGGGAACCGGAAGAGGTAAGGAGTCCGAAATGTAGCTTTGTGCCTCCAAATGGTGGGAACTTACTTTTAGTGTATATGATGAACGAGACGGACCCATACTTACCCAAACATGGATTAATAGGTTCTATACATGACTATGAGGAGAAACATGAGTGAAACGGTCTCAATCCAAGGGAGGAACATCAAATGGACCAAATTTGGGAACCGGAAGAGGTAAGGAGTCCGAAATGTAGCTTTGTGCCTCCAAATGGTGGGAACTTACTTTTAGTGTATATGATGAACGAGACGGACCCATACTTACCCAAACATGGATTAATAGGTTCTATACATGACTATGAGGAGAAACATGAGTGAAACGGTCTCAATCCAAGGGAGGAACATCAAATGGACCAAATTTGGGAACCGGAAGAGGTAAGGAGTCCGAAATGTAGCTTTGTGCCTCCAAATGGTGGGAACTTACTTTTAGTGTATATGATGAACGAGACGGACCCATACTTACCCAAACATGGATTAATAGGTTCTATACATGACTATGAGGAGAAACATGAGTGAAACGGTCTCAATCCAAGGGAGGAACATCAAATGGACCAAATTTGGGAACCGGAAGAGGTAAGGAGTCCGAAATGTAGCTTTGTGCCTCCAAATGGTGGGAACTTACTTTTAGTGTATATGATGAACGAGACGGACCCATACTTACCCAAACATGGATTAATAGGTTCTATACATGACTATGAGGAGAAACATGAGTGAAACGGTCTCAATCCAAGGGAGGAACATCAAATGGACCAAATTTGGGAACCGGAAGAGGTAAGGAGTCCGAAATGTAGCTTTGTGCCTCCAAATGGTGGGAACTTACTTTTAGTGTATATGATGAACGAGACGGACCCATACTTACCCAAACATGGATTAATAGGTTCTATACATGACTATGAGGAGAAACATGAGTGAAACGGTCTCAATCCAAGGGAGGAACATCAAATGGACCAAATTTGGGAACCGGAAGAGGTAAGGAGTCCGAAATGTAGCTTTGTGCCTCCAAATGGTGGGAACTTACTTTTAGTGTATATGATGAACGAGACGGACCCATACTTACCCAAACATGGATTAATAGGTTCTATACATGACTATGAGGAGAAACATGAGTGAAACGGTCTCAATCCAAGGGAGGAACATCAAATGGACCAAATTTGGGAACCGGAAGAGGTAAGGAGTCCGAAATGTAGCTTTGTGCCTCCAAATGGTGGGAACTTACTTTTAGTGTATATGATGAACGAGACGGACCCATACTTACCCAAACATGGATTAATAGGTTCTATACATGACTATGAGGAGAAACATGAGTGAAACGGTCTCAATCCAAGGGAGGAACATCAAATGGACCAAATTTGGGAACCGGAAGAGGTAAGGAGTCCGAAATGTAGCTTTGTGCCTCCAAATGGTGGGAACTTACTTTTAGTGTATATGATGAACGAGACGGACCCATACTTACCCAAACATGGATTAATAGGTTCTATACATGACTATGAGGAGAAACATGAGTGAAACGGTCTCAATCCAAGGGAGGAACATCAAATGGACCAAATTTGGGAACCGGAAGAGGTAAGGAGTCCGAAATGTAGCTTTGTGCCTCCAAATGGTGGGAACTTACTTTTAGTGTATATGATGAACGAGACGGACCCATACTTACCCAAACATGGATTAATAGGTTCTATACATGACTATGAGGAGAAACATGAGTGAAACGGTCTCAATCCAAGGGAGGAACATCAAATGGACCAAATTTGGGAACCGGAAGAGGTAAGGAGTCCGAAATGTAGCTTTGTGCCTCCAAATGGTGGGAACTTACTTTTAGTGTATATGATGAACGAGACGGACCCATACTTACCCAAACATGGATTAATAGGTTCTATACATGACTATGAGGAGAAACATGAGTGAAACGGTCTCAATCCAAGGGAGGAACATCAAATGGACCAAATTTGGGAACCGGAAGAGGTAAGGAGTCCGAAATGTAGCTTTGTGCCTCCAAATGGTGGGAACTTACTTTTAGTGTATATGATGAACGAGACGGACCCATACTTACCCAAACATGGATTAATAGGTTCTATACATGACTATGAGGAGAAACATGAGTGAAACGGTCTCAATCCAAGGGAGGAACATCAAATGGACCAAATTTGGGAACCGGAAGAGGTAAGGAGTCCGAAATGTAGCTTTGTGCCTCCAAATGGTGGGAACTTACTTTTAGTGTATATGATGAACGAGACGGACCCATACTTACCCAAACATGGATTAATAGGTTCTATACATGACTATGAGGAGAAACATGAGTGAAACGGTCTCAATCCAAGGGAGGAACATCAAATGGACCAAATTTGGGAACCGGAAGAGGTAAGGAGTCCGAAATGTAGCTTTGTGCCTCCAAATGGTGGGAACTTACTTTTAGTGTATATGATGAACGAGACGGACCCATACTTACCCAAACATGGATTAATAGGTTCTATACATGACTATGAGGAGAAACATGAGTGAAACGGTCTCAATCCAAGGGAGGAACATCAAATGGACCAAATTTGGGAACCGGAAGAGGTAAGGAGTCCGAAATGTAGCTTTGTGCCTCCAAATGGTGGGAACTTACTTTTAGTGTATATGATGAACGAGACGGACCCATACTTACCCAAACATGGATTAATAGGTTCTATACATGACTATGAGGAGAAACATGAGTGAAACGGTCTCAATCCAAGGGAGGAACATCAAATGGACCAAATTTGGGAACCGGAAGAGGTAAGGAGTCCGAAATGTAGCTTTGTGCCTCCAAATGGTGGGAACTTACTTTTAGTGTATATGATGAACGAGACGGACCCATACTTACCCAAACATGGATTAATAGGTTCTATACATGACTATGAGGAGAAACATGAGTGAAACGGTCTCAATCCAAGGGAGGAACATCAAATGGACCAAATTTGGGAACCGGAAGAGGTAAGGAGTCCGAAATGTAGCTTTGTGCCTCCAAATGGTGGGAACTTACTTTTAGTGTATATGATGAACGAGACGGACCCATACTTACCCAAACATGGATTAATAGGTTCTATACATGACTATGAGGAGAAACATGAGTGAAACGGTCTCAATCCAAGGGAGGAACATCAAATGGACCAAATTTGGGAACCGGAAGAGGTAAGGAGTCCGAAATGTAGCTTTGTGCCTCCAAATGGTGGGAACTTACTTTTAGTGTATATGATGAACGAGACGGACCCATACTTACCCAAACATGGATTAATAGGTTCTATACATGACTATGAGGAGAAACATGAGTGAAACGGTCTCAATCCAAGGGAGGAACATCAAATGGACCAAATTTGGGAACCGGAAGAGGTAAGGAGTCCGAAATGTAGCTTTGTGCCTCCAAATGGTGGGAACTTACTTTTAGTGTATATGATGAACGAGACGGACCCATACTTACCCAAACATGGATTAATAGGTTCTATACATGACTATGAGGAGAAACATGAGTGAAACGGTCTCAATCCAAGGGAGGAACATCAAATGGACCAAATTTGGGAACCGGAAGAGGTAAGGAGTCCGAAATGTAGCTTTGTGCCTCCAAATGGTGGGAACTTACTTTTAGTGTATATGATGAACGAGACGGACCCATACTTACCCAAACATGGATTAATAGGTTCTATACATGACTATGAGGAGAAACATGAGTGAAACGGTCTCAATCCAAGGGAGGAACATCAAATGGACCAAATTTGGGAACCGGAAGAGGTAAGGAGTCCGAAATGTAGCTTTGTGCCTCCAAATGGTGGGAACTTACTTTTAGTGTATATGATGAACGAGACGGACCCATACTTACCCAAACATGGATTAATAGGTTCTATACATGACTATGAGGAGAAACATGAGTGAAACGGTCTCAATCCAAGGGAGGAACATCAAATGGACCAAATTTGGGAACCGGAAGAGGTAAGGAGTCCGAAATGTAGCTTTGTGCCTCCAATGGTGGGAACTTACTTTTAGTGTATATGATGAACGAGACGGACCCATACTTACCCAAACATGGATTAATAGGTTCTATACATGACTATGAGGAGAAACATGAGTGAAACGGTCTCAATCCAAGGGAGGAACATCAAATGGACCAAATTTGGGAACCGGAAGAGGTAAGGAGTCCGAAATGTAGCTTTGTGCCTCCAAATGGTGGGAACTTACTTTTAGTGTATATGATGAACTAGACGGACCCATACTTACCCAAACATGGATTAATAGGTTCTATACATGACTATGAGGAGAAACATGAGTGAAACGGTCTCAATCCAAGGGAGGAACATCAAATGGACCAAATTTGGGAACCGGAAGAGGTAAGGAGTCCGAAATGTAGCTTTGTGCCTCCAAATGGTGGGAACTTACTTTTAGTGTATATGATGAACGAGACGGACCCATACTTACCCAAACATGGATTAATAGGTTCTATACATGACTATGAGGAGAAACATGAGTGAAACGGTCTCAATCCAAGGGAGGAACATCAAATGGACCAAATTTGGGAACCGGAAGAGGTAAGGAGTCCGAAATGTAGCTTTGTGCCTCCAAATGGTGGGAACTTACTTTTAGTGTATATGATGAACGAGACGGACCCATACTTACCCAAACATGGATTAATAGGTTCTATACATGACTATGAGGAGAAACATGAGTGAAACGGTCTCAATCCAAGGGAGGAACATCAAATGGACCAAATTTGGGAACCGGAAGAGGTAAGGAGTCCGAAATGTAGCTTTGTGCCTCCAAATGGTGGGAACTTACTTTTAGTGTATATGATGAACGAGACGGACCCATACTTACCCAAACATGGATTAATAGGTTCTATACATGACTATGAGGAGAAACATGAGTGAAACGGTCTCAATCCAAGGGAGGAACATCAAATGGACCAAATTTGGGAACCGGAAGAGGTAAGGAGTCCGAAATGTAGCTTTGTGCCTCCAAATGGTGGGAACTTACTTTAGTGTATATGATGAACTAGACGGACCCATACTTACCCAAACATGGATTAATAGGTTCTATACATGACTATGAGGAGAAACATGAGTGAAACGGTCTCAATCCAAGGGAGGAACATCAAATGGACCAAATTTGGGAACCGGAAGAGGTAAGGAGTCCGAAATGTAGCTTTGTGCCTCCAAATGGTGGGAACTTACTTTTAGTGTATATGATGAACGAGACGGACCCATACTTACCCAAACATGGATTAATAGGTTCTATACATGACTATGAGGAGAAACATGAGTGAAACGGTCTCAATCCAAGGGAGGAACATCAAATGGACCAAATTTGGGAACCGGAAGAGGTAAGGAGTCCGAAATGTAGCTTGTGCCTCCAAATGGTGGGAACTTACTTTTAGTGTATATGATGAACGAGACGGACCCATACTTACCCAAACATGGATTAATAGGTTCTATACATGACTATGAGGAGAAACATGAGTGAAACGGTCTCAATCCAAGGGAGGAACATCAAATGGACCAAATTTGGGAACCGGAAGAGGTAAGGAGTCCGAAATGTAGCTTGTGCCTCCAAATGGTGGGAACTTACTTTTAGTGTATATGATGAACGAGACGGACCCATACTTACCCAAACATGGATTAATAGGTTCTATACATGACTATGAGGAGAAACATGAGTGAAACGGTCTCAATCCAAGGGAGGAACATCAAATGGACCAAATTTGGGAACCGGAAGAGGTAAGGAGTCCGAAATGTAGCTTTGTGCCTCCAATTGTGGGAACTTACTTGTAGTGTATATGATGAACTAGACGGACCCATACTTACCCAAACATGGATTAATAGGTTCTATACATGACTATGAGGAGAAACATGAGTGAAACGGTCTCAATCCAAGGGAGGAACATCAAATGGACCAAATTTGGGAACCGGAAGAGGTAAGGAGTCCGAAATGTAGCTTGTGCCTCCACATTGTGGGAACTTACTTGTAGTGTATATGATGAACTAGACGGACCCATACTTACCCAAACATGGATTAATAGGTTCTATACATGACTATGAGGAGAAACATGAGTGAAACGGTCTCAATCCAAGGGAGGAACATCAAATGGACCAAATTTGGGAACCGGAAGAGGTAAGGAGTCCGAAATGTAGCTTGTGCCTCCACATTGTGGGAACTTACTTGTAGTGTATATGATGAACTAGACGGACCCATACTTACCCAAACATGGATTAATAGGTTCTATACATGACTATGAGGAGAAACATGATGAAACGGTCTCAATCCAAGGGAGGAACATCAAATGGACCAAATTTGGGAACCGGAAGAGGTAAGGAGTCCGAAATGTAGCTTGTGCCTCCACATTGTGGGAACTTACTTGTAGTGTATATGATGAACTAGACGGACCCATACTTACCCAAACATGGATTAATAGGTTCTATACATGACTATGAGGAGAAACATGATGAAACGGTCTCAATCCAAGGGAGGAACATCAAATGGACCAAATTTGGGAACCGGAAGAGGTAAGGAGTCCGAAATGTAGCTTGTGCCTCCACATTGTGGGAACTTACTTGTAGTGTATATGATGAACTAGACGGACCCATACTTACCCAAACATGGATTAATAGGTTCTATACATGACTATGAGGAGAAACATGATGAAACGGTCTCAATCCAAGGGAGGAACATCAAATGGACCAAATTTGGGAACCGGAAGAGGTAAGGAGTCCGAAATGTAGCTTGTGCCTCCACATTGTGGGAACTTACTTGTAGTGTATATGATGAACTAGACGGACCCATACTTACCCAAACATGGATTAATAGGTTCTATACATGACTATGAGGAGAAACATGATGAAACGGTCTCAATCCAAGGGAGGAACATCAAATGGACCAAATTTGGGAACCGGAAGAGGTAAGGAGTCCGAAATGTAGCTCTGTGCCTCCACATTGTGGGAACTTACTTGTAGTGTATATGATGAACTAGACGGACCCATACTTACCCAAACATGGATTAATAGGTTCTATACATGACTATGAGGAGAAACATGATGAAACGGTCTCAATCCAAGGGAGGAACATCAAATGGACCAAATTTGGGAACCGGAAGAGGTAAGGAGTCCGAAATGTAGCTTGTGCCTCCACATTGTGGGAACTTACTTGTAGTGTATATGATGAACTAGACGGACCCATACTTACCCAAACATGGATTAATAGGTTCTATACATGACTATGAGGAGAAACATGATGAAACGGTCTCAATCCAAGGGAGGAACATCAAATGGACCAAATTTGGGAACCGGAAGAGGTAAGGAGTCCAAAATGTATCTCTGTGCCTCCACATTGTGCCTCCAAATGGTGGGAACTTACTTTTAGTGTATATGATGAACGAGACGGACCCATACTTACCCAAACATGGATTAATAGGTTCTATACATGACTATGAGGAGAAACATGAGTGAAACGGTCTCAATCCAAGGGAGGAACATCAAATGGACCAAATTTGGGAACCGGAAGAGGTAAGGAGTCTGAAATGTAGCTTTGTCCTTCCTT
>CACVBM020000624.1:0-11884 GCA_902728155.2 Microthlaspi erraticum
TGTTTTTCACTCATGTTTGTCCTCATAGTCATGTGTAGAACCTATTAATCCATGTTTGGGTAAGTATGGGTCCATCTAGTTCATCTTATACACTACAAGTGAGTTTCCACAATGTGGAGTCACAGAGGTACATTTCGGACTCCTTACCTCTTCCGGTTCCCAAATTAGGTCCATTTGATGTTCCTCCCTTGGATTGAGACCGTTTCACTCATGTTTGTCCTCATAGTCATGTGTAGAACCTATTAATCCATGTTTGGGTAAGTATGGGTCCATCTAGTTCATCTTATACACTACAAGTGAGTTTCCACAATGTGGAGTCACAGAGGTACATTTCGGACTCCTTACCTCTTCCGGTTCCCAAATTAGGTCCATTTGATGTTCCTCCCTTGGATTGAGACCGTTTCACTCATGTTTGTCCTCATAGTCATGTGTAGAACCTATTAATCCATGTTTGGGTAAGTATGGGTCCATCTAGTTCATCTTATACACTACAAGTGAGTTTCCACAATGTGGAGTCACAGAGGTACATTTCGGACTCCTTACCTCTTCCGGTTCCCAAATTAGGTCCATTTGATGTTCCTCCCTTGGATTGAGACCGTTTCACTCATGTTTGTCCTCATAGTCATGTGTAGAACCTATTAATCCATGTTTGGGTAAGTATGGGTCCATCTAGTTCATCTTATACACTACAAGTGAGTTTCCACAATGTGGAGTCACAGAGGTACATTTCGGACTCCTTACCTCTTCCGGTTCCCAAATTAGGTCCATTTGATGTTCCTCCCTTGGATTGAGACCGTTTCACTCATGTTTGTCCTCATAGTCATGTGTAGAACCTATTAATCCATGTTTGGGTAAGTATGGGTCCATCTAGTTCATCTTATACACTACAAGTGAGTTTCCACAATGTGGAGTCACAGAGGTACATTTCGGACTCCTTACCTCTTCCGGTTCCCAAATTAGGTCCATTTGATGTTCCTCCCTTGGATTGAGACCGTTTCACTCATGTTTGTCCTCATAGTCATGTGTAGAACCTATTAATCCATGTTTGGGTAAGTATGGGTCCATCTAGTTCATCTTATACACTACAAGTGAGTTTCCACAATGTGGAGTCACAGAGGTACATTTCGGACTCCTTACCTCTTCCGGTTCCCAAATTAGGTCCATTTGATGTTCCTCCCTTGGATTGAGACCGTTTCACTCATGTTTGTCCTCATAGTCATGTGTAGAACCTATTAATCCATGTTTGGGTAAGTATGGGTCCATCTAGTTCATCTTATACACTACAAGTGAGTTTCCACAATGTGGAGTCACAGAGGTACATTTCGGACTCCTTACCTCTTCCGGTTCCCAAATTAGGTCCATTTGATGTTCCTCCCTTGGATTGAGACCGTTTCACTCATGTTTGTCCTCATAGTCATGTGTAGAACCTATTAATCCATGTTTGGGTAAGTATGGGTCCATCTAGTTCATCTTATACACTACAAGTGAGTTTCCACAATGTGGAGTCACAGAGGTACATTTCGGACTCCTTACCTCTTCCGGTTCCCAAATTAGGTCCATTTGATGTTCCTCCCTTGGATTGAGACCGTTTCACTCATGTTTGTCCTCATAGTCATGTGTAGAACCTATTAATCCATGTTTGGGTAAGTATGGGTCCATCTAGTTCATCTTATACACTACAAGTGAGTTTCCACAATGTGGAGTCACAGAGGTACATTTCGGACTCCTTACCTCTTCCGGTTCCCAAATTAGGTCCATTTGATGTTCCTCCCTTGGATTGAGACCGTTTCACTCATGTTTGTCCTCATAGTCATGTGTAGAACCTATTAATCCATGTTTGGGTAAGTATGGGTCCATCTAGTTCATCTTATACACTACAAGTGAGTTTCCACAATGTGGAGTCACAGAGGTACATTTCGGACTCCTTACCTCTTCCGGTTCCCAAATTAGGTCCATTTGATGTTCCTCCCTTGGATTGAGACCGTTTCACTCATGTTTGTCCTCATAGTCATGTGTAGAACCTATTAATCCATGTTTGGGTAAGTATGGGTCCATCTAGTTCATCTTATACACTACAAGTGAGTTTCCACAATGTGGAGTCACAGAGGTACATTTCGGACTCCTTACCTCTTCCGGTTCCCAAATTAGGTCCATTTGATGTTCCTCCCTTGGATTGAGACCGTTTCACTCATGTTTGTCCTCATAGTCATGTGTAGAACCTATTAATCCATGTTTGGGTAAGTATGGGTCCATCTAGTTCATCTTATACACTACAAGTGAGTTTCCTCAATGTGGAGTCACAGAGGTACATTTCGGACTCCTTACCTCTTCCGGTTCCCAAATTAGGTCCATTTGATGTTCCTCCCTTGGATTGAGACCGTTTCACTCATGTTTGTCCTCATAGTCATGTGTAGAACCTATTAATCCATGTTTGGGTAAGTATGGGTCCATCTAGTTCATCTTATACACTACAAGTGAGTTTCCTCAATCTGGAGTCACAGAGGTACATTTCGGACTCCTTACCTCTTCCGGTTCCCAAATTAGGTCCATTTGATGTTCCTCCCTTGGATTGAGACCGTTTCACTCATGTTTGTCCTCATAGTCATGTGTAGAACCTATTAATCCATGTTTGGGTAAGTATGGGTCCATCTAGTTCATCTTATACACTACAAGTGAGTTTCCACAATGTGGAGTCACAGAGGTACATTTCGGACTCCTTACCTCTTCCGGTTCCCAAATTAGGTCCATTTGATGTTCCTCCCTTGGATTGAGACCGTTTCACTCATGTTTGTCCTCATAGTCATGTGTAGAACCTATTAATCCATGTTTGGGTAAGTATGGGTCCATCTAGTTCATCTTATACACTACAAGTGAGTTTCCACAATGTGGAGTCACAGAGGTACATTTCGGACTCCTTACCTCTTCCGGTTCCCAAATTAGGTCCATTTGATGTTCCTCCCTTGGATTGAGACCGTTTCACTCATGTTTGTCCTCATAGTCATGTGTAGAACCTATTAATCCATGTTTGGGTAAGTATGGGTCCATCTAGTTCATCTTATACACTACAAGTGAGTTTCCACAATGTGGAGTCACAGAGGTACATTTCGGACTCCTTACCTCTTCCGGTTCCCAAATTAGGTCCATTTGATGTTCCTCCCTTGGATTGAGACCGTTTCACTCATGTTTGTCCTCATAGTCATGTGGAGAACCTATTAATCCATGTTTGGGTAAGTATGGGTCCATCTAGTTCATCTTATACACTACAAGTGAGTTTCCACAATGTGGAGTCACAGAGGTACATTTCGGACTCCTTACCTCTTCCGGTTCCCAAATTAGGTCCATTTGATGTTCCTCCCTTGGATTGAGACCGTTTCACTCATGTTTGTCCTCATAGTCATGTGTAGAACCTATTAATCCATGTTTGGGTAAGTATGGGTCCATCTAGTTCATCTTATACACTACAAGTGAGTTTCCTCAATGTGGAGTCACAGAGGTACATTTCGGACTCCTTACCTCTTCCGGTTCCCAAATTAGGTCCATTTGATGTTCCTCCCTTGGATTGAGACCGTTTCACTCATGTTTGTCCTCATAGTCATGTGTAGAACCTATTAATCCATGTTTGGGTAAGTATGGGTCCATCTAGTTCATCTTATACACTACAAGTGAGTTTCCACAATGTGGAGTCACAGAGGTACATTTCGGACTCCTTACCTCTTCCGGTTCCCAAATTAGGTCCATTTGATGTTCCTCCCTTGGATTGAGACCGTTTCACTCATGTTTGTCCTCATAGTCATGTGGAGAACCTATTAATCCATGTTTGGGTAAGTATGGGTCCATCTAGTTCATCTTATACACTACAAGTGAGTTTCCACAATGTGGAGTCACAGAGGTACATTTCGGACTCCTTACCTCTTCCGGTTCCCAAATTAGGTCCATTTGATGTTCCTCCCTTGGATTGAGACCGTTTCACTCATGTTTGTCCTCATAGTCATGTGTAGAACCTATTAATCCATGTTTGGGTAAGTATGGGTCCATCTAGTTCATCTTATACACTACAAGTGAGTTTCCACAATGTGGAGTCACAGAGGTACATTTCGGACTCCTTACCTCTTCCGGTTCCCAAATTAGGTCCATTTGATGTTCCTCCCTTGGATTGAGACCGTTTCACTCATGTTTGTCCTCATAGTCATGTGTAGAACCTATTAATCCATGTTTGGGTAAGTATGGGTCCATCTAGTTCATCTTATACACTACAAGTGAGTTTCCACAATGTGGAGTCACAGAGGTACATTTCGGACTCCTTACCTCTTCCGGTTCCCAAATTAGGTCCATTTGATGTTCCTCCCTTGGATTGAGACCGTTTCACTCATGTTTGTCCTCATAGTCATGTGTAGAACCTATTAATCCATGTTTGGTAAGTATGGGTCCATCTAGTTCATCTTATACACTACAAGTGAGTTTCCACAATCTGGAGTCACAGAGGTACATTTCGGACTCCTTACCTCTTCCGGTTCCCAAATTAGGTCCATTTGATGTTCCTCCCTTGGATTGAGACCGTTTCACTCATGTTTGTCCTCATAGTCATGTGAGAACCTATTAATCCATGTTTGGGTAAGTATGGGTCCATCTAGTTCATCTTATACACTACAAGTGAGTTTCCACAATCTGGAGTCACAGAGGTACATTTCGGACTCCTTACCTCTTCCGGTTCCCAAATTAGGTCCATTTGATGTTCCTCCCTTGGATTGAGACCGTTTCACTCATGTTTGTCCTCATAGTCATGTGTAGAACCTATTAATCCATGTTTGGGTAAGTATGGGTCCATCTAGTTCATCTTATACACTACAAGTGAGTTTCCTCAATGTGGAGTCACAGAGGTACATTTCGGACTCCTTACCTCTTCCGGTTCCCAAATTAGGTCCATTTGATGTTCCTCCCTTGGATTGAGACCGTTTCACTCATGTTTGTCCTCATAGTCATGTGAGAACCTATTAATCCATGTTTGGTAAGTATGGGTCCATCTAGTTCATCTTATACACTACAAGTGAGTTTCCACAATGTGGAGTCACAGAGGTACATTTCGGACTCCTTACCTCTTCCGGTTCCCAAATTAGGTCCATTTGATGTTCCTCCCTTGGATTGAGACCGTTTCACTCATGTTTGTCCTCATAGTCATGTGTAGAACCTATTAATCCATGTTTGGTAAGTATGGGTCCATCTAGTTCATCTTATACACTACAAGTGAGTTTCCACAATCTGGAGTCACAGAGGTACATTTCGGACTCCTTACCTCTTCCGGTTCCCAAATTAGGTCCATTTGATGTTCCTCCCTTGGATTGAGACCGTTTCACTCATGTTTGTCCTCATAGTCATGTGAGAACCTATTAATCCATGTTTGGGTAAGTATGGGTCCATCTAGTTCATCTTATACACTACAAGTGAGTTTCCTCAATCTGGAGTCACAGAGGTACATTTCGGACTCCTTACCTCTTCCGGTTCCCAAATTAGGTCCATTTGATGTTCCTCCCTTGGATTGAGACCGTTTCACTCATGTTTGTCCTCATAGTCATGTGGAGAACCTATTAATCCATGTTTGGGTAAGTATGGGTCCATCTAGTTCATCTTATACACTACAAGTGAGTTTCCACAATGTGGAGTCACAGAGGTACATTTCGGACTCCTTACCTCTTCCGGTTCCCAAATTAGGTCCATTTGATGTTCCTCCCTTGGATTGAGACCGTTTCACTCATGTTTGTCCTCATAGTCATGTGAGAACCTATTAATCCATGTTTGGGTAAGTATGGGTCCATCTAGTTCATCTTATACACTACAAGTGAGTTTCCACAATGTGGAGTCACAGAGGTACATTTCGGACTCCTTACCTCTTCCGGTTCCCAAATTAGGTCCATTTGATGTTCCTCCCTTGGATTGAGACCGTTTCACTCATGTTTGTCCTCATAGTCATGTGAGAACCTATTAATCCATGTTTGGGTAAGTATGGGTCCATCTAGTTCATCTTATACACTACAAGTGAGTTTCCTCAATGTGGAGTCACAGAGGTACATTTCGGACTCCTTACCTCTTCCGGTTCCCAAATTAGGTCCATTTGATGTTCCTCCCTTGGATTGAGACCGTTTCACTCATGTTTGTCCTCATAGTCATGTGGAGAACCTATTAATCCATGTTTGGGTAAGTATGGGTCCATCTAGTTCATCTTATACACTACAAGTGAGTTTCCACAATGTGGAGTCACAGAGGTACATTTCGGACTCCTTACCTCTTCCGGTTCCCAAATTAGGTCCATTTGATGTTCCTCCCTTGGATTGAGACCGTTTCACTCATGTTTGTCCTCATAGTCATGTGGAGAACCTATTAATCCATGTTTGGGTAAGTATGGGTCCATCTAGTTCATCTTATACACTACAAGTGAGTTTCCACAATGTGGAGTCACAGAGGTACATTTCGGACTCCTTACCTCTTCCGGTTCCCAAATTAGGTCCATTTGATGTTCCTCCCTTGGATTGAGACCGTTTCACTCATGTTTGTCCTCATAGTCATGTGAGAACCTATTAATCCATGTTTGGGTAAGTATGGGTCCATCTAGTTCATCTTATACACTACAAGTGAGTTTCCACAATCTGGAGTCACAGAGGTACATTTCGGACTCCTTACCTCTTCCGGTTCCCAAATTAGGTCCATTTGATGTTCCTCCCTTGGATTGAGACCGTTTCACTCATGTTTGTCCTCATAGTCATGTGGAGAACCTATTAATCCATGTTTGGTAAGTATGGGTCCATCTAGTTCATCTTATACACTACAAGTGAGTTTCCACAATCTGGAGTCACAGAGGTACATTTCGGACTCCTTACCTCTTCCGGTTCCCAAATTAGGTCCATTTGATGTTCCTCCCTTGGATTGAGACCGTTTCACTCATGTTTGTCCTCATAGTCATGTGTAGAACCTATTAATCCATGTTTGGATAAGTATGGGTCCATCTAGTTCATCTTATACACTACAAGTGAGTTTCCACAATGTGGAGTCACAGAGGTACATTTCGGACTCCTTACCTCTTCCGGTTCCCAAATTAGGTCCATTTGATGTTCCTCCCTTGGATTGAGACCGTTTCACTCATGTTTGTCCTCATAGTCATGTGAGAACCTATTAATCCATGTTTGGTAAGTATGGGTCCATCTAGTTCATCTTATACACTACAAGTGAGTTTCCACAATGTGGAGTCACAGAGGTACATTTCGGACTCCTTACCTCTTCCGGTTCCCAAATTAGGTCCATTTGATGTTCCTCCCTTGGATTGAGACCGTTTCACTCATGTTTGTCCTCATAGTCATGTGTAGAACCTATTAATCCATGTTTGGGTAAGTATGGGTCCATCTAGTTCATCTTATACACTACAAGTGAGTTTCCACAATGTGGAGTCACAGAGGTACATTTCGGACTCCTTACCTCTTCCGGTTCCCAAATTAGGTCCATTTGATGTTCCTCCCTTGGATTGAGACCGTTTCACTCATGTTTGTCCTCATAGTCATGTGTAGAACCTATTAATCCATGTTTGGTAAGTATGGGTCCATCTAGTTCATCTTATACACTACAAGTGAGTTTCCACAATGTGGAGTCACAGAGGTACATTTCGGACTCCTTACCTCTTCCGGTTCCCAAATTAGGTCCATTTGATGTTCCTCCCTTGGATTGAGACCGTTTCACTCATGTTTGTCCTCATAGTCATGTGTAGAACCTATTAATCCATGTTTGGTAAGTATGGGTCCATCTAGTTCATCTTATACACTACAAGTGAGTTTCCTCAATGTGGAGTCACAGAGGTACATTTCGGACTCCTTACCTCTTCCGGTTCCCAAATTAGGTCCATTTGATGTTCCTCCCTTGGATTGAGACCGTTTCACTCATGTTTGTCCTCATAGTCATGTGTAGAACCTATTAATCCATGTTTGGGTAAGTATGGGTCCATCTAGTTCATCTTATACACTACAAGTGAGTTTCCTCAATGTGGAGTCACAGAGGTACATTTCGGACTCCTTACCTCTTCCGGTTCCCAAATTAGGTCCATTTGATGTTCCTCCCTTGGATTGAGACCGTTTCACTCATGTTTGTCCTCATAGTCATGTGGAGAACCTATTAATCCATGTTTGGGTAAGTATGGGTCCATCTAGTTCATCTTATACACTACAAGTGAGTTTCCTCAATCTGGAGTCACAGAGGTACATTTCGGACTCCTTACCTCTTCCGGTTCCCAAATTAGGTCCATTTGATGTTCCTCCCTTGGATTGAGACCGTTTCACTCATGTTTGTCCTATTAATCCATGTTTGGGTAAGTATGGGTCCATCTAGTTCATCTTATACACTACAAGTGAGTTTCCTCAATCTGGAGTCACAGAGGTACATTTCGGACTCCTTACCTCTTCCGGTTCCCAAATTTGGTCCATTTGATGTTCCTCCCTTGGATTGAGACCGTTTCACTCATGTTTGTCCTCATAGTAATGTGGAGAACCTATTAATCCATGTTTGGGTAAGTATGGGTCCATCTAGTTCATCTTATACACTACAAGTGAGTTTCCTCAATCTGGAGTCACAGAGGTACATTTCGGACTCCTTACCTCTTCCGGTTCCCAAATTTGGTCCATTTGATGTTCCTCCCTTGGATTGAGACCGTTTCACTCATGTTTGTCCTCATAGTCATGTATAGAACCTATTAATCCATGTTTGGGTAAGTATGGGTCCATCTAGTTCATCTTATACACTACAAGTGAGTTTCCTCAATGTGGAGTCACAGAGGTACATTTCGGACTCCTTACCTCTTCCGGTTCCCAAATTTGGTCCATTTGATGTTCCTCCCTTGGATTGAGACCGTTTCACTCATGTTTGTCCTCATAGTCATGTGGAGAACCTATTAATCCATGTTTGGGTAAGTATGGGTCCATCTAGTTCATCTTATACACTACAAGTGAGTTTCCTCAATCTGGAGTCACAGAGGTACATTTCGGACTCCTTACCTCTTCCGGTTCCCAAATTTGGTCCATTTGATGTTCCTCCCTTGGATTGAGACCGTTTCACTCATGTTTGTCCTCATAGTAATGTGGAGAACCTATTAATCCATGTTTGGGTAAGTATGGGTCCATCTAGTTCATCTTATACACTACAAGTGAGTTTCCTCAATGTGGAGTCACAGAGGTACATTTCGGACTCCTTACCTCTTCCGGTTCCCAAATTTGGTCCATTTGATGTTCCTCCCTTGGATTGAGACCGTTTCACTCATGTTTGTCCTCATAGTCATGTAGAACCTATTAATCCATGTTTGGGTAAGTATGGGTCCATCTAGTTCATCTTATACACTACAAGTGAGTTTCCTCAATCTGGAGTCACAGAGGTACATTTCGGACTCCTTACCTCTTCCGGTTCCCAAATTTGGTCCATTTGATGTTCCTCCCTTGGATTGAGACCGTTTCACTCATGTTTGTCCTCATAGTAATGTGGAGAACCTATTAATCCATGTTTGGGTAAGTATGGGTCCATCTAGTTCATCTTATACACTACAAGTGAGTTTCCTCAATCTGGAGTCACAGAGGTACATTTCGGACTCCTTACCTCTTCCGGTTCCCAAATTTGGTCCATTTGATGTTCCTCCCTTGGATTGAGACCGTTTCACTCATGTTTGTCCTCATAGTCATGTGGAGAACCTATTAATCCATGTTTGGGTAAGTATGGGTCCATCTAGTTCATCTTATACACTACAAGTGAGTTTCCTCAATGTGGAGTCACAGAGGTACATTTCGGACTCCTTACCTCTTCCGGTTCCCAAATTTGGTCCATTTGATGTTCCTCCCTTGGATTGAGACCGTTTCACTCATGTTTGTCCTCATAGTAATGTGGAGAACCTATTAATCCATGTTTGGGTAAGTATGGGTCCATCTAGTTCATCTTATACACTACAAGTGAGTTTCCTCAATCTGGAGTCACAGAGGTACATTTCGGACTCCTTACCTCTTCCGGTTCCCAAATTTGGTCCATTTGATGTTCCTCCCTTGGATTGAGACCGTTTCACTCATGTTTGTCCTCATAGTCATGTGGAGAACCTATTAATCCATGTTTGGGTAAGTATGGGTCCATCTAGTTCATCTTATACACTACAAGTGAGTTTCCTCAATGTGGAGTCACAGAGGTACATTTCGGACTCCTTACCTCTTCCGGTTCCCAAATTTGGTCCATTTGATGTTCCTCCCTTGGATTGAGACCGTTTCACTCATGTTTGTCCTCATAGTCATGTATAGAACCTATTAATCCATGTTTGGGTAAGTATGGGTCCATCTAGTTCATCTTATACACTACAAGTGAGTTTCCTCAATGTGGAGTCACAGAGGTACATTTCGGACTCCTTACCTCTTCCGGTTCCCAAATTTGGTCCATTTGATGTTCCTCCCTTGGATTGAGACCGTTTCACTCATGTTTGTCCTCATAGTCATGTATAGAACCTATTAATCCATGTTTGGGTAAGTATGGGTCCATCTAGTTCATCTTATACACTACAAGTGAGTTTCCTCAATCTGGAGTCACAGAGGTACATTTCGGACTCCTTACCTCTTCCGGTTCCCAAATTTGGTCCATTTGATGTTCCTCCCTTGGATTGAGACCGTTTCACTCATGTTTGTCCTCATAGTCATGTGGAGAACCTATTAATCCATGTTTGGGTAAGTATGGGTCCATCTAGTTCATCTTATACACTACAAGTGAGTTTCCTCAATCTGGAGTCACAGAGGTACATTTCGGACTCCTTACCTCTTCCGGTTCCCAAATTTGGTCCATTTGATGTTCCTCCCTTGGATTGAGACCGTTTCACTCATGTTTGTCCTCATAGTAATGTGGAGAACCTATTAATCCATGTTTGGGTAAGTATGGGTCCATCTAGTTCATCTTATACACTACAAGTGAGTTTCCTCAATCTGGAGTCACAGAGGTACATTTCGGACTCCTTACCTCTTCCGGTTCCCAAATTTGGTCCATTTGATGTTCCTCCCTTGGATTGAGACCGTTTCACTCATGTTTGTCCTCATAGTAATGTAGAACCTATTAATCCATGTTTGGGTAAGTATGGGTCCATCTAGTTCATCTTATACACTACAAGTGAGTTTCCTCAATCTGGAGTCACAGAGGTACATTTCGGACTCCTTACCTCTTCCGGTTCCCAAATTTGGTCCATTTGATGTTCCTCCCTTGGATTGAGACCGTTTCACTCATGTTTGTCCTCATAGTCATGTGGAGAACCTATTAATCCATGTTTGGGTAAGTATGGGTCCATCTAGTTCATCTTATACACTACAAGTGAGTTTCCTCAATGTGAGTCACAGAGGTACATTTCGGACTCCTTACCTCTTCCGGTTCCCAAATTTGGTCCATTTGATGTTCCTCCCTTGGATTGAGACCGTTTCACTCATGTTTGTCCTCATAGTCATGTAGAACCTATTAATCCATGTTTGGGTAAGTATGGGTCCATCTAGTTCATCTTATACACTACAAGTGAGTTTCCTCAATGTGGAGTCACAGAGGTACATTTCGGACTCCTTACCTCTTCCGGTTCCCAAATTTGGTCCATTTGATGTTCCTCCCTTGGATTGAGACCGTTTCACTCATGTTTGTCCTCATAGTCATGTAGAACCTATTAATCCATGTTTGGGTAAGTATGGGTCCATCTAGTTCATCTTATACACTACAAGTGAGTTTCCTCAATCTGGAGTCACAGAGGTACATTTCGGACTCCTTACCTCTTCCGGTTCCCAAATTTGGTCCATTTGATGTTCCTCCCTTGGATTGAGACCGTTTCACTCATGTTTGTCCTCATAGTAATGTGGAGAACCTATTA
>CACVBM020000625.1:0-11880 GCA_902728155.2 Microthlaspi erraticum
CAAGTGACTTATGGGTCCATCTAGTACAAGTGAGTTTCCACAATGTGGAGTCACAGAGGTACATTTCGGACTCCTTACCTCTTCCGGTTCCCAAATTTGGTCCATTTGATGTTCCTCCCTTGGATTGAGACCGTTTCACTCATGTTTGTCCTCATAGTCATGTGGAGAACCTATTAATCCATGTTTGGGTAAGTATGGGTCCATCTAGTTCATCTTATACACTACAAGTGAGTTTCCACAATGTGGAGTCACAGAGGTACATTTCGGACTCCTTACCTCTTCCGGTTCCCAAATTTGGTCCATTTGATGTTCCTCCCTTGGATTGAGACCGTTTCACTCATGTTTGTCCTCATAGTCATGTGTAGAACCTATTAATCCATGTTTGGGTAAGTATGGGTCCATCTAGTTCATCTTATACACTACAAGTGAGTTTCCACAATGTGGAGTCACAGAGGTACATTTCGGACTCCTTACCTCTTCCGGTTCCCAAATTTGGTCCATTTGATGTTCCTCCCTTGGATTGAGACCGTTTCACTCATGTTTGTCCTCATAGTATGTGGAGAACCTATTAATCCATGTTTGGGTAAGTATGGGTCCATCTAGTTCATCTTATACACTACAAGTGAGTTTCCACAATGTGGAGTCACAGAGGTACATTTCGGACTCCTTACCTCTTCCGGTTCCCAAATTTGGTCCATTTGATGTTCCTCCCTTGGATTGAGACCGTTTCACTCATGTTTGTCCTCATAGTCATGTGGAGAACCTATTAATCCATGTTTGGGTAAGTATGGGTCCATCTAGTTCATCTTATACACTACAAGTGAGTTTCCACAATGTGGAGTCACAGAGGTACATTTCGGACTCCTTACCTCTTCCGGTTCCCAAATTTGGTCCATTTGATGTTCCTCCCTTGGATTGAGACCGTTTCACTCATGTTTGTCCTCATAGTCATGTGGAGAACCTATTAATCCATGTTTGGGTAAGTATGGGTCCATCTAGTTCATCTTATACACTACAAGTGAGTTTCCACAATGTGGAGTCACAGAGGTACATTTCGGACTCCTTACCTCTTCCGGTTCCCAAATTTGGTCCATTTGATGTTCCTCCCTTGGATTGAGACCGTTTCACTCATGTTTGTCCTCATAGTCATGTGGAGAACCTATTAATCCATGTTTGGGTAAGTATGGGTCCATCTAGTTCATCTTATACACTACAAGTGAGTTTCCACAATGTGGAGTCACAGAGGTACATTTCGGACTCCTTACCTCTTCCGGTTCCCAAATTTGGTCCATTTGATGTTCCTCCCTTGGATTGAGACCGTTTCACTCATGTTTGTCCTCATAGTAATGTGGAGAACCTATTAATCCATGTTTGGGTAAGTATGGGTCCATCTAGTTCATCTTATACACTACAAGTGAGTTTCCACAATGTGGAGTCACAGAGGTACATTTCGGACTCCTTACCTCTTCCGGTTCCCAAATTTGGTCCATTTGATGTTCCTCCCTTGGATTGAGACCGTTTCACTCATGTTTGTCCTCATAGTATGTGGAGAACCTATTAATCCATGTTTGGGTAAGTATGGGTCCATCTAGTTCATCTTATACACTACAAGTGAGTTTCCACAATGTGGAGTCACAGAGGTACATTTCGGACTCCTTACCTCTTCCGGTTCCCAAATTTGGTCCATTTGATGTTCCTCCCTTGGATTGAGACCGTTTCACTCATGTTTGTCCTCATAGTCATGTGTAGAACCTATTAATCCATGTTTGGGTAAGTATGGGTCCATCTAGTTCATCTTATACACTACAAGTGAGTTTCCACAATGTGGAGTCACAGAGGTACATTTCGGACTCCTTACCTCTTCCGGTTCCCAAATTTGGTCCATTTGATGTTCCTCCCTTGGATTGAGACCGTTTCACTCATGTTTGTCCTCATAGTCATGTGGAGAACCTATTAATCCATGTTTGGGTAAGTATGGGTCCATCTAGTTCATCTTATACACTACAAGTGAGTTTCCACAATGTGGAGTCACAGAGGTACATTTCGGACTCCTTACCTCTTCCGGTTCCCAAATTTGGTCCATTTGATGTTCCTCCCTTGGATTGAGACCGTTTCACTCATGTTTGTCCTCATAGTCATGTGGAGAACCTATTAATCCATGTTTGGGTAAGTATGGGTCCATCTAGTTCATCTTATACACTACAAGTGAGTTTCCACAATGTGGAGTCACAGAGGTACATTTCGGACTCCTTACCTCTTCCGGTTCCCAAATTTGGTCCATTTGATGTTCCTCCCTTGGATTGAGACCGTTTCACTCATGTTTGTCCTCATAGTCATGTGGAGAACCTATTAATCCATGTTTGGGTAAGTATGGGTCCATCTAGTTCATCTTATACACTACAAGTGAGTTTCCACAATGTGGAGTCACAGAGGTACATTTCGGACTCCTTACCTCTTCCGGTTCCCAAATTTGGTCCATTTGATGTTCCTCCCTTGGATTGAGACCGTTTCACTCATGTTTGTCCTCATAGTCATGTGGAGAACCTATTAATCCATGTTTGGGTAAGTATGGGTCCATCTAGTTCATCTTATACACTACAAGTGAGTTTCCACAATGTGGAGTCACAGAGGTACATTTCGGACTCCTTACCTCTTCCGGTTCCCAAATTTGGTCCATTTGATGTTCCTCCCTTGGATTGAGACCGTTTCACTCATGTTTGTCCTCATAGTCATGTGGAGAACCTATTAATCCATGTTTGGGTAAGTATGGGTCCATCTAGTTCATCTTATACACTACAAGTGAGTTTCCACAATGTGGAGTCACAGAGGTACATTTCGGACTCCTTACCTCTTCCGGTTCCCAAATTTGGTCCATTTGATGTTCCTCCCTTGGATTGAGACCGTTTCACTCATGTTTGTCCTCATAGTCATGTGGAGAACCTATTAATCCATGTTTGGGTAAGTATGGGTCCATCTAGTTCATCTTATACACTACAAGTGAGTTTCCACAATGTGGAGTCACAGAGGTACATTTCGGACTCCTTACCTCTTCCGGTTCCCAAATTTGGTCCATTTGATGTTCCTCCCTTGGATTGAGACCGTTTCACTCATGTTTGTCCTCATAGTCATGTGGAGAACCTATTAATCCATGTTTGGGTAAGTATGGGTCCATCTAGTTCATCTTATACACTACAAGTGAGTTTCCACAATGTGGAGTCACAGAGGTACATTTCGGACTCCTTACCTCTTCCGGTTCCCAAATTTGGTCCATTTGATGTTCCTCCCTTGGATTGAGACCGTTTCACTCATGTTTGTCCTCATAGTCATGTGGAGAACCTATTAATCCATGTTTGGGTAAGTATGGGTCCATCTAGTTCATCTTATACACTACAAGTGAGTTTCCACAATGTGGAGTCACAGAGGTACATTTCGGACTCCTTACCTCTTCCGGTTCCCAAATTTGGTCCATTTGATGTTCCTCCCTTGGATTGAGACCGTTTCACTCATGTTTGTCCTCATAGTCATGTGGAGAACCTATTAATCCATGTTTGGGTAAGTATGGGTCCATCTAGTTCATCTTATACACTACAAGTGAGTTTCCACAATGTGGAGTCACAGAGGTACATTTCGGACTCCTTACCTCTTCCGGTTCCCAAATTTGGTCCATTTGATGTTCCTCCCTTGGATTGAGACCGTTTCACTCATGTTTGTCCTCATAGTCATGTGGAGAACCTATTAATCCATGTTTGGGTAAGTATGGGTCCATCTAGTTCATCTTATACACTACAAGTGAGTTTCCACAATGTGGAGTCACAGAGGTACATTTCGGACTCCTTACCTCTTCCGGTTCCCAAATTTGGTCCATTTGATGTTCCTCCCTTGGATTGAGACCGTTTCACTCATGTTTGTCCTCATAGTCATGTGGAGAACCTATTAATCCATGTTTGGGTAAGTATGGGTCCATCTAGTTCATCTTATACACTACAAGTGAGTTTCCACAATGTGGAGTCACAGAGGTACATTTCGGACTCCTTACCTCTTCCGGTTCCCAAATTTGGTCCATTTGATGTTCCTCCCTTGGATTGAGACCGTTTCACTCATGTTTGTCCTCATAGTCATGTGGAGAACCTATTAATCCATGTTTGGGTAAGTATGGGTCCATCTAGTTCATCTTATACACTACAAGTGAGTTTCCACAATGTGGAGTCACAGAGGTACATTTCGGACTCCTTACCTCTTCCGGTTCCCAAATTTGGTCCATTTGATGTTCCTCCCTTGGATTGAGACCGTTTCACTCATGTTTGTCCTCATAGTCATGTGGAGAACCTATTAATCCATGTTTGGGTAAGTATGGGTCCATCTAGTTCATCTTATACACTACAAGTGAGTTTCCACAATGTGGAGTCACAGAGGTACATTTCGGACTCCTTACCTCTTCCGGTTCCCAAATTTGGTCCATTTGATGTTCCTCCCTTGGATTGAGACCGTTTCACTCATGTTTGTCCTCATAGTCAATGTGGAGAACCTATTAATCCATGTTTGGGTAAGTATGGGTCCATCTAGTTCATCTTATACACTACAAGTGAGTTTCCACAATGTGGAGTCACAGAGGTACATTTCGGACTCCTTACCTCTTCCGGTTCCCAAATTTGGTCCATTTGATGTTCCTCCCTTGGATTGAGACCGTTTCACTCATGTTTGTCCTCATAGTAATGTGGAGAACCTATTAATCCATGTTTGGGTAAGTATGGGTCCATCTAGTTCATCTTATACACTACAAGTGAGTTTCCACAATGTGGAGTCACAGAGGTACATTTCGGACTCCTTACCTCTTCCGGTTCCCAAATTTGGTCCATTTGATGTTCCTCCCTTGGATTGAGACCGTTTCACTCATGTTTGTCCTCATAGTAATGTGGAGAACCTATTAATCCATGTTTGGGTAAGTATGGGTCCATCTAGTTCATCTTATACACTACAAGTGAGTTTCCACAATGTGGAGTCACAGAGGTACATTTCGGACTCCTTACCTCTTCCGGTTCCCAAATTTGGTCCATTTGATGTTCCTCCCTTGGATTGAGACCGTTTCACTCATGTTTGTCCTCATAGTAATGTGGAGAACCTATTAATCCATGTTTGGGTAAGTATGGGTCCATCTAGTTCATCTTATACACTACAAGTGAGTTTCCACAATGTGGAGTCACAGAGGTACATTTCGGACTCCTTACCTCTTCCGGTTCCCAAATTTGGTCCATTTGATGTTCCTCCCTTGGATTGAGACCGTTTCACTCATGTTTGTCCTCATAGTCATGTGTAGAACCTATTAATCCATGTTTGGGTAAGTATGGGTCCATCTAGTTCATCTTATACACTACAAGTGAGTTTCCACAATGTGGAGTCACAGAGGTACATTTCGGACTCCTTACCTCTTCCGGTTCCCAAATTTGGTCCATTTGATGTTCCTCCCTTGGATTGAGACCGTTTCACTCATGTTTGTCCTCATAGTCATGTGGAGAACCTATTAATCCATGTTTGGGTAAGTATGGGTCCATCTAGTTCATCTTATACACTACAAGTGAGTTTCCACAATGTGGAGTCACAGAGGTACATTTCGGACTCCTTACCTCTTCCGGTTCCCAAATTTGGTCCATTTGATGTTCCTCCCTTGGATTGAGACCGTTTCACTCATGTTTGTCCTCATAGTCATGTGGAGAACCTATTAATCCATGTTTGGGTAAGTATGGGTCCATCTAGTTCATCTTATACACTACAAGTGAGTTTCCACAATGTGGAGTCACAGAGGTACATTTCGGACTCCTTACCTCTTCCGGTTCCCAAATTTGGTCCATTTGATGTTCCTCCCTTGGATTGAGACCGTTTCACTCATGTTTGTCCTCATAGTCATGTGGAGAACCTATTAATCCATGTTTGGGTAAGTATGGGTCCATCTAGTTCATCTTATACACTACAAGTGAGTTTCCACAATGTGGAGTCACAGAGGTACATTTCGGACTCCTTACCTCTTCCGGTTCCCAAATTTGGTCCATTTGATGTTCCTCCCTTGGATTGAGACCGTTTCACTCATGTTTGTCCTCATAGTCATGTGGAGAACCTATTAATCCATGTTTGGGTAAGTATGGGTCCATCTAGTTCATCTTATACACTACAAGTGAGTTTCCACAATGTGGAGTCACAGAGGTACATTTCGGACTCCTTACCTCTTCCGGTTCCCAAATTTGGTCCATTTGATGTTCCTCCCTTGGATTGAGACCGTTTCACTCATGTTTGTCCTCATAGTAATGTGGAGAACCTATTAATCCATGTTTGGGTAAGTATGGGTCCATCTAGTTCATCTTATACACTACAAGTGAGTTTCCACAATGTGGAGTCACAGAGGTACATTTCGGACTCCTTACCTCTTCCGGTTCCCAAATTTGGTCCATTTGATGTTCCTCCCTTGGATTGAGACCGTTTCACTCATGTTTGTCCTCATAGTCATGTGGAGAACCTATTAATCCATGTTTGGGTAAGTATGGGTCCATCTAGTTCATCTTATACACTACAAGTGAGTTTCCACAATGTGGAGTCACAGAGGTACATTTCGGACTCCTTACCTCTTCCGGTTCCCAAATTTGGTCCATTTGATGTTCCTCCCTTGGATTGAGACCGTTTCACTCATGTTTGTCCTCATAGTCATGTGGAGAACCTATTAATCCATGTTTGGGTAAGTATGGGTCCATCTAGTTCATCTTATACACTACAAGTGAGTTTCCACAATGTGGAGTCACAGAGGTACATTTCGGACTCCTTACCTCTTCCGGTTCCCAAATTTGGTCCATTTGATGTTCCTCCCTTGGATTGAGACCGTTTCACTCATGTTTGTCCTCATAGTCATGTGGAGAACCTATTAATCCATGTTTGGGTAAGTATGGGTCCATCTAGTTCATCTTATACACTACAAGTGAGTTTCCACAATGTGGAGTCACAGAGGTACATTTCGGACTCCTTACCTCTTCCGGTTCCCAAATTTGGTCCATTTGATGTTCCTCCCTTGGATTGAGACCGTTTCACTCATGTTTGTCCTCATAGTCATGTGGAGAACCTATTAATCCATGTTTGGGTAAGTATGGGTCCATCTAGTTCATCTTATACACTACAAGTGAGTTTCCACAATGTGGAGTCACAGAGGTACATTTCGGACTCCTTACCTCTTCCGGTTCCCAAATTTGGTCCATTTGATGTTCCTCCCTTGGATTGAGACCGTTTCACTCATGTTTGTCCTCATAGTAATGTGGAGAACCTATTAATCCATGTTTGGGTAAGTATGGGTCCATCTAGTTCATCTTATACACTACAAGTGAGTTTCCACAATGTGGAGTCACAGAGGTACATTTCGGACTCCTTACCTCTTCCGGTTCCCAAATTTGGTCCATTTGATGTTCCTCCCTTGGATTGAGACCGTTTCACTCATGTTTGTCCTCATAGTCATGTGGAGAACCTATTAATCCATGTTTGGGTAAGTATGGGTCCATCTAGTTCATCTTATACACTACAAGTGAGTTTCCACAATGTGGAGTCACAGAGGTACATTTCGGACTCCTTACCTCTTCCGGTTCCCAAATTTGGTCCATTTGATGTTCCTCCCTTGGATTGAGACCGTTTCACTCATGTTTGTCCTCATAGTCATGTGGAGAACCTATTAATCCATGTTTGGGTAAGTATGGGTCCATCTAGTTCATCTTATACACTACAAGTGAGTTTCCACAATGTGGAGTCACAGAGGTACATTTCGGACTCCTTACCTCTTCCGGTTCCCAAATTTGGTCCATTTGATGTTCCTCCCTTGGATTGAGACCGTTTCACTCATGTTTGTCCTCATAGTCATGTGTAGAACCTATTAATCCATGTTTGGGTAAGTATGGGTCCATCTAGTTCATCTTATACACTACAAGTGAGTTTCCACAATGTGGAGTCACAGAGGTACATTTCGGACTCCTTACCTCTTCCGGTTCCCAAATTTGGTCCATTTGATGTTCCTCCCTTGGATTGAGACCGTTTCACTCATGTTTGTCCTCATAGTCATGTGTAGAACCTATTAATCCATGTTTGGGTAAGTATGGGTCCATCTAGTTCATCTTATACACTACAAGTGAGTTTCCACAATGTGGAGTCACAGAGGTACATTTCGGACTCCTTACCTCTTCCGGTTCCCAAATTTGGTCCATTTGATGTTCCTCCCTTGGATTGAGACCGTTTCACTCATGTTTGTCCTCATAGTATGTGGAGAACCTATTAATCCATGTTTGGGTAAGTATGGGTCCATCTAGTTCATCTTATACACTACAAGTGAGTTTCCACAATGTGGAGTCACAGAGGTACATTTCGGACTCCTTACCTCTTCCGGTTCCCAAATTTGGTCCATTTGATGTTCCTCCCTTGGATTGAGACCGTTTCACTCATGTTTGTCCTCATAGTCATGTGGAGAACCTATTAATCCATGTTTGGGTAAGTATGGGTCCATCTAGTTCATCTTATACACTACAAGTGAGTTTCCACAATGTGGAGTCACAGAGGTACATTTCGGACTCCTTACCTCTTCCGGTTCCCAAATTTGGTCCATTTGATGTTCCTCCCTTGGATTGAGACCGTTTCACTCATGTTTGTCCTCATAGTCATGTGGAGAACCTATTAATCCATGTTTGGGTAAGTATGGGTCCATCTAGTTCATCTTATACACTACAAGTGAGTTTCCACAATGTGGAGTCACAGAGGTACATTTCGGACTCCTTACCTCTTCCGGTTCCCAAATTTGGTCCATTTGATGTTCCTCCCTTGGATTGAGACCGTTTCACTCATGTTTGTCCTCATAGTCATGTGTAGAACCTATTAATCCATGTTTGGGTAAGTATGGGTCCATCTAGTTCATCTTATACACTACAAGTGAGTTTCCACAATGTGGAGGCACAGAGGTACATTTCGGACTCCTTACCTCTTCCGGTTCCCAAATTTGGTCCATTTGATGTTCCTCCCTTGGATTGAGACCGTTTCACTCATGTTTGTCCTCATAGTCATGTGTAGAACCTATTAATCCATGTTTGGGTAAGTATGGGTCCATCTAGTTCATCTTATACACTACAAGTGAGTTTCCACAATGTGGAGTCACAGAGGTACATTTCGGACTCCTTACCTCTTCCGGTTCCCAAATTTGGTCCATTTGATGTTCCTCCCTTGGATTGAGACCGTTTCACTCATGTTTGTCCTCATAGTCATGTGTAGAACCTATTAATCCATGTTTGGGTAAGTATGGGTCCATCTAGTTCATCTTATACACTACAAGTGAGTTTCCACAATGTGGAGTCACAGAGGTACATTTCGGACTCCTTACCTCTTCCGGTTCCCAAATTTGGTCCATTTGATGTTCCTCCCTTGGATTGAGACCGTTTCACTCATGTTTGTCCTCATAGTATGTGTAGAAGCTATTAATCCATGTTTGGGTAAGTATGGGTCCATCTAGTTCATCTTATACACTACAAGTGAGTTTCCACAATGTGGAGTCACAGAGGTACATTTCGGACTCCTTACCTCTTCCGGTTCCCAAATTTGGTCCATTTGATGTTCCTCCCTTGGATTGAGACCGTTTCACTCATGTTTGTCCTCATAGTCATGTGGAGAACCTATTAATCCATGTTTGGGTAAGTATGGGTCCATCTAGTTCATCTTATACACTACAAGTGAGTTTCCACAATGTGGAGTCACAGAGGTACATTTCGGACTCCTTACCTCTTCCGGTTCCCAAATTTGGTCCATTTGATGTTCCTCCCTTGGATTGAGACCGTTTCACTCATGTTTGTCCTCATAGTCATGTGTAGAACCTATTAATCCATGTTTGGGTAAGTATGGGTCCATCTAGTTCATCTTATACACTACAAGTGAGTTTCCACAATGTGGAGTCACAGAGGTACATTTCGGACTCCTTACCTCTTCCGGTTCCCAAATTTGGTCCATTTGATGTTCCTCCCTTGGATTGAGACCGTTTCACTCATGTTTGTCCTCATAGTCATGTGTAGAACCTATTAATCCATGTTTGGGTAAGTATGGGTCCATCTAGTTCATCTTATACACTACAAGTGAGTTTCCACAATGTGGAGTCACAGAGGTACATTTCGGACTCCTTACCTCTTCCGGTTCCCAAATTTGGTCCATTTGATGTTCCTCCCTTGGATTGAGACCGTTTCACTCATGTTTGTCCTCATAGTCATGTGTAGAACCTATTAATCCATGTTTGGGTAAGTATGGGTCCATCTAGTTCATCTTATACACTACAAGTGAGTTTCCACAATGTGGAGTCACAGAGGTACATTTCGGACTCCTTACCTCTTCCGGTTCCCAAATTTGGTCCATTTGATGTTCCTCCCTTGGATTGAGACCGTTTCACTCATGTTTGTCCTCATAGTCATGTGTAGAACCTATTAATCCATGTTTGGGTAAGTATGGGTCCATCTAGTTCATCTTATACACTACAAGTGAGTTTCCACAATGTGGAGTCACAGAGGTACATTTCGGACTCCTTACCTCTTCCGGTTCCCAAATTTGGTCCATTTGATGTTCCTCCCTTGGATTGAGACCGTTTCACTCATGTTTGTCCTCATAGTCATGTGTAGAACCTATTAATCCATGTTTGGGTAAGTATGGGTCCATCTAGTTCATCTTATACACTACAAGTGAGTTTCCACAATGTGGAGTCACAGAGGTACATTTCGGACTCCTTACCTCTTCCGGTTCCCAAATTTGGTCCATTTGATGTTCCTCCCTTGGATTGAGACCGTTTCACTCATGTTTGTCCTCATAGTCATGTGTAGAACCTATTAATCCATGTTTGGGTAAGTATGGGTCCATCTAGTTCATCTTATACACTACAAGTGAGTTTCCACAATGTGGAGGCACAGAGGTACATTTCGGACTCCTTACCTCTTCCGGTTCCCAAATTTGGTCCATTTGATGTTCCTCCCTTGGATTGAGACCGTTTCACTCATGTTTGTCCTCATAGTCATGTGTAGAACCTATTAATCCATGTTTGGGTAAGTATGGGTCCATCTAGTTCATCTTATACACTACAAGTGAGTTTCCACAATGTGGAGTCACAGAGGTACATTTCGGACTCCTTACCTCTTCCGGTTCCCAAATTTGGTCCATTTGATGTTCCTCCCTTGGATTGAGACCGTTTCACTCATGTTTGTCCTCATAGTCATGTGTAGAAGCTATTAATCCATGTTTTGGTAAGTATGGGTCCATCTAGTTCATCTTATACACTACAAGTGAGTTTCCACAATGTGGAGGCACAGAGGTACATTTCGGACTCCTTACCTCTTCCGGTTCCCAAATTTGGTCCATTTGATGTTCCTCCCTTGGATTGAGACCGTTTCACTCATGTTTGTCCTCATAGTAATGTGGAGAACCTATTAATCCATGTTTGGGTAAGTATGGGTCCATATAGTTCATCTTATACACTACAAGTGAGTTTCACAATGTGGAGGCACAGAGGTACATTTCGGACTCCTTACCTCTTCCGGTTCCCAAATTTGGTCCATTTGATGTTCCTCCCTTGGATTGAGACCGTTTCACTCATGTTTGTCCTCATAGTAATGTGGAGAACCTATTAATCCATGTTTGGGTAAGTATGGGTCCATATAGTTCATCTTATACACTACAAGTGAGTTTCCAAATGTGGAGGCACAGAGGTACATTTCGGACTCCTTACCTCTTCCGGTTCCCAAATTAGGTCCATTTGATGTTCCTCCCTTGGATTGAGACCGTTTCACTCATGTTTGTCCTCATAGTAATGTGGAGAACCTATTAATCCATGTTTGGGTAAGTATGGGTCCA
>CACVBM020000626.1:0-11872 GCA_902728155.2 Microthlaspi erraticum
CCATGATTTGGGTAAGTATGGGTCCATCTAGTTCATCTTATACACTACAAGTGAGTTTCCTCAATGTGGAGTCACAGAGGTACATTTCGGACTCCTTACCTCTTCCGGTTCCCAAATTTGGTCCATTTGATGTTCCTCCCTTGGATTGAGACCGTTTCACTCATGTTTGTCCTCATAGTCATGTGTAGAACCTATTAATCCATGTTTGGTAAGTATGGGTCCATCTAGTTCATCTTATACACTACAAGTGAGTTTCCACAATGTGGAGTCACAGAGGTACATTTCGGACTCCTTACCTCTTCCGGTTCCCAAATTTGGTCCATTTGATGTTCCTCCCTTGGATTGAGACCGTTTCACTCATGTTTGTCCTCATAGTCATGTGTAGAACCTATTAATCCATGTTTGGGTAAGTATGGGTCCATCTAGTTCATCTTATACACTACAAGTGAGTTTCCACAATGTGGAGTCACAGAGGTACATTTCGGACTCCTTACCTCTTCCGGTTCCCAAATTTGGTCCATTTGATGTTCCTCCCTTGGATTGAGACCGTTTCACTCATGTTTGTCCTCATAGTCATGTGTAGAACCTATTAATCCATGTTTGGGTAAGTATGGGTCCATCTAGTTCATCTTATACACTACAAGTGAGTTTCCACAATGTGGAGTCACAGAGGTACATTTCGGACTCCTTACCTCTTCCGGTTCCCAAATTTGGTCCATTTGATGTTCCTCCCTTGGATTGAGACCGTTTCACTCATGTTTGTCCTCATAGTCATGTGTAGAACCTATTAATCCATGTTTGGGTAAGTATGGGTCCATCTAGTTCATCTTATACACTACAAGTGAGTTTCCACAATGTGGAGTCACAGAGGTACATTTCGGACTCCTTACCTCTTCCGGTTCCCAAATTTGGTCCATTTGATGTTCCTCCCTTGGATTGAGACCGTTTCACTCATGTTTGTCCTCATAGTCATGTGTAGAACCTATTAATCCATGTTTGGGTAAGTATGGGTCCATCTAGTTCATCTTATACACTACAAGTGAGTTTCCACAATGTGGAGTCACAGAGGTACATTTCGGACTCCTTACCTCTTCCGGTTCCCAAATTTGGTCCATTTGATGTTCCTCCCTTGGATTGAGACCGTTTCACTCATGTTTGTCCTCATAGTCATGTGTAGAACCTATTAATCCATGTTTGGGTAAGTATGGGTCCATCTAGTTCATCTTATACACTACAAGTGAGTTTCCACAATGTGGAGTCACAGAGGTACATTTCGGACTCCTTACCTCTTCCGGTTCCCAAATTTGGTCCATTTGATGTTCCTCCCTTGGATTGAGACCGTTTCACTCATGTTTGTCCTCATAGTCATGTGTAGAACCTATTAATCCATGTTTGGGTAAGTATGGGTCCATCTAGTTCATCTTATACACTACAAGTGAGTTTCCACAATGTGGAGTCACAGAGGTACATTTCGGACTCCTTACCTCTTCCGGTTCCCAAATTTGGTCCATTTGATGTTCCTCCCTTGGATTGAGACCGTTTCACTCATGTTTGTCCTCATAGTCATGTGTAGAACCTATTAATCCATGTTTGGTAAGTATGGGTCCATCTAGTTCATCTTATACACTACAAGTGAGTTTCCACAATGTGGAGTCACAGAGGTACATTTCGGACTCCTTACCTCTTCCGGTTCCCAAATTTGGTCCATTTGATGTTCCTCCCTTGGATTGAGACCGTTTCACTCATGTTTGTCCTCATAGTCATGTGTAGAACCTATTAATCCATGTTTGGGTAAGTATGGGTCCATCTAGTTCATCTTATACACTACAAGTGAGTTTCCACAATGTGGAGTCACAGAGGTACATTTCGGACTCCTTACCTCTTCCGGTTCCCAAATTTGGTCCATTTGATGTTCCTCCCTTGGATTGAGACCGTTTCACTCATGTTTGTCCTCATAGTCATGTGTAGAACCTATTAATCCATGTTTGGGTAAGTATGGGTCCATCTAGTTCATCTTATACACTACAAGTGAGTTTCCACAATGTGGAGTCACAGAGGTACATTTCGGACTCCTTACCTCTTCCGGTTCCCAAATTTGGTCCATTTGATGTTCCTCCCTTGGATTGAGACCGTTTCACTCATGTTTGTCCTCATAGTCATGTGTAGAACCTATTAATCCATGTTTGGGTAAGTATGGGTCCATCTAGTTCATCTTATACACTACAAGTGAGTTTCCACAATGTGGAGTCACAGAGGTACATTTCGGACTCCTTACCTCTTCCGGTTCCCAAATTTGGTCCATTTGATGTTCCTCCCTTGGATTGAGACCGTTTCACTCATGTTTGTCCTCATAGTCATGTGTAGAACCTATTAATCCATGTTTGGGTAAGTATGGGTCCATCTAGTTCATCTTATACACTACAAGTGAGTTTCCACAATGTGGAGTCACAGAGGTACATTTCGGACTCCTTACCTCTTCCGGTTCCCAAATTTGGTCCATTTGATGTTCCTCCCTTGGATTGAGACCGTTTCACTCATGTTTGTCCTCATAGTCATGTGTAGAACCTATTAATCCATGTTTGGGTAAGTATGGGTCCATCTAGTTCATCTTATACACTACAAGTGAGTTTCCACAATGTGGAGTCACAGAGGTACATTTCGGACTCCTTACCTCTTCCGGTTCCCAAATTTGGTCCATTTGATGTTCCTCCCTTGGATTGAGACCGTTTCACTCATGTTTGTCCTCATAGTCATGTGTAGAACCTATTAATCCATGTTTGGGTAAGTATGGGTCCATCTAGTTCATCTTATACACTACAAGTGAGTTTCCACAATGTGGAGTCACAGAGGTACATTTCGGACTCCTTACCTCTTCCGGTTCCCAAATTTGGTCCATTTGATGTTCCTCCCTTGGATTGAGACCGTTTCACTCATGTTTGTCCTCATAGTCATGTGTAGAACCTATTAATCCATGTTTGGGTAAGTATGGGTCCATCTAGTTCATCTTATACACTACAAGTGAGTTTCCACAATGTGGAGTCACAGAGGTACATTTCGGACTCCTTACCTCTTCCGGTTCCCAAATTTGGTCCATTTGATGTTCCTCCCTTGGATTGAGACCGTTTCACTCATGTTTGTCCTCATAGTCATGTGTAGAACCTATTAATCCATGTTTGGGTAAGTATGGGTCCATCTAGTTCATCTTATACACTACAAGTGAGTTTCCACAATGTGGAGTCACAGAGGTACATTTCGGACTCCTTACCTCTTCCGGTTCCCAAATTTGGTCCATTTGATGTTCCTCCCTTGGATTGAGACCGTTTCACTCATGTTTGTCCTCATAGTCATGTGTAGAACCTATTAATCCATGTTTGGGTAAGTATGGGTCCATCTAGTTCATCTTATACACTACAAGTGAGTTTCCACAATGTGGAGTCACAGAGGTACATTTCGGACTCCTTACCTCTTCCGGTTCCCAAATTTGGTCCATTTGATGTTCCTCCCTTGGATTGAGACCGTTTCACTCATGTTTGTCCTCATAGTCATGTGTAGAACCTATTAATCCATGTTTGGGTAAGTATGGGTCCATCTAGTTCATCTTATACACTACAAGTGAGTTTCCACAATGTGGAGTCACAGAGGTACATTTCGGACTCCTTACCTCTTCCGGTTCCCAAATTTGGTCCATTTGATGTTCCTCCCTTGGATTGAGACCGTTTCACTCATGTTTGTCCTCATAGTCATGTGAGAACCTATTAATCCATGTTTGGGTAAGTATGGGTCCATCTAGTTCATCTTATACACTACAAGTGAGTTTCCACAATGTGGAGTCACAGAGGTACATTTCGGACTCCTTACCTCTTCCGGTTCCCAAATTTGGTCCATTTGATGTTCCTCCCTTGGATTGAGACCGTTTCACTCATGTTTGTCCTCATAGTATGTGGAGAACCTATTAATCCATGTTTGGGTAAGTATGGGTCCATCTAGTTCATCTTATACACTACAAGTGAGTTTCCTCAATGTGGAGTCACAGAGGTACATTTCGGACTCCTTACCTCTTCCGGTTCCCAAATTTGGTCCATTTGATGTTCCTCCCTTGGATTGAGACCGTTTCACTCATGTTTGTCCTCATAGTCATGTGGAGAACCTATTAATCCATGTTTGGGTAAGTATGGGTCCATCTAGTTCATCTTATACACTACAAGTGAGTTTCCTCAATCTGGAGTCACAGAGGTACATTTCGGACTCCTTACCTCTTCCGGTTCCCAAATTTGGTCCATTTGATGTTCCTCCCTTGGATTGAGACCGTTTCACTCATGTTTGTCCTCATAGTCATGTAGAACCTATTAATCCATGTTTGGGTAAGTATGGGTCCATCTAGTTCATCTTATACACTACAAGTGAGTTTCCTCAATCTGGAGTCACAGAGGTACATTTCGGACTCCTTACCTCTTCCGGTTCCCAAATTTGGTCCATTTGATGTTCCTCCCTTGGATTGAGACCGTTTCACTCATGTTTGTCCTCATAGTCATGTGTAGAACCTATTAATCCATGTTTGGGTAAGTATGGGTCCATCTAGTTCATCTTATACACTACAAGTGAGTTTCCTCAATGTGGAGTCACAGAGGTACATTTCGGACTCCTTACCTCTTCCGGTTCCCAAATTTGGTCCATTTGATGTTCCTCCCTTGGATTGAGACCGTTTCACTCATGTTTGTCCTCATAGTAATGTGGAGAACCTATTAATCCATGTTTGGGTAAGTATGGGTCCATCTAGTTCATCTTATACACTACAAGTGAGTTTCCTCAATCTGGAGTCACAGAGGTACATTTCGGACTCCTTACCTCTTCCGGTTCCCAAATTTGGTCCATTTGATGTTCCTCCCTTGGATTGAGACCGTTTCACTCATGTTTGTCCTCATAGTCATGTGGAGAACCTATTAATCCATGTTTGGGTAAGTATGGGTCCATCTAGTTCATCTTATACACTACAAGTGAGTTTCCTCAATGTGGAGTCACAGAGGTACATTTCGGACTCCTTACCTCTTCCGGTTCCCAAATTTGGTCCATTTGATGTTCCTCCCTTGGATTGAGACCGTTTCACTCATGTTTGTCCTCATAGTCATGTGTAGAACCTATTAATCCATGTTTGGGTAAGTATGGGTCCATCTAGTTCATCTTATACACTACAAGTGAGTTTCCTCAATCTGGAGTCACAGAGGTACATTTCGGACTCCTTACCTCTTCCGGTTCCCAAATTTGGTCCATTTGATGTTCCTCCCTTGGATTGAGACCGTTTCACTCATGTTTGTCCTCATAGTATGTGGAGAACCTATTAATCCATGTTTGGGTAAGTATGGGTCCATCTAGTTCATCTTATACACTACAAGTGAGTTTCCTCAATCTGGAGTCACAGAGGTACATTTCGGACTCCTTACCTCTTCCGGTTCCCAAATTTGGTCCATTTGATGTTCCTCCCTTGGATTGAGACCGTTTCACTCATGTTTGTCCTCATAGTCATGTGGAGAACCTATTAATCCATGTTTGGGTAAGTATGGGTCCATCTAGTTCATCTTATACACTACAAGTGAGTTTCCTCAATGTGGAGTCACAGAGGTACATTTCGGACTCCTTACCTCTTCCGGTTCCCAAATTTGGTCCATTTGATGTTCCTCCCTTGGATTGAGACCGTTTCACTCATGTTTGTCCTCATAGTCATGTGGAGAACCTATTAATCCATGTTTGGGTAAGTATGGGTCCATCTAGTTCATCTTATACACTACAAGTGAGTTTCCTCAATCTGGAGTCACAGAGGTACATTTCGGACTCCTTACCTCTTCCGGTTCCCAAATTTGGTCCATTTGATGTTCCTCCCTTGGATTGAGACCGTTTCACTCATGTTTGTCCTCATAGTAATGTGGAGAACCTATTAATCCATGTTTGGGTAAGTATGGGTCCATCTAGTTCATCTTATACACTACAAGTGAGTTTCCTCAATGTGGAGTCACAGAGGTACATTTCGGACTCCTTACCTCTTCCGGTTCCCAAATTTGGTCCATTTGATGTTCCTCCCTTGGATTGAGACCGTTTCACTCATGTTTGTCCTCATAGTATGTGGAGAACCTATTAATCCATGTTTGGGTAAGTATGGGTCCATCTAGTTCATCTTATACACTACAAGTGAGTTTCCTCAATCTGGAGTCACAGAGGTACATTTCGGACTCCTTACCTCTTCCGGTTCCCAAATTTGGTCCATTTGATGTTCCTCCCTTGGATTGAGACCGTTTCACTCATGTTTGTCCTCATAGTAATGTGGAGAACCTATTAATCCATGTTTGGGTAAGTATGGGTCCATCTAGTTCATCTTATACACTACAAGTGAGTTTCCTCAATCTGGAGTCACAGAGGTACATTTCGGACTCCTTACCTCTTCCGGTTCCCAAATTTGGTCCATTTGATGTTCCTCCCTTGGATTGAGACCGTTTCACTCATGTTTGTCCTCATAGTATGTGGAGAACCTATTAATCCATGTTTGGGTAAGTATGGGTCCATCTAGTTCATCTTATACACTACAAGTGAGTTTCCTCAATGTGGAGTCACAGAGGTACATTTCGGACTCCTTACCTCTTCCGGTTCCCAAATTTGGTCCATTTGATGTTCCTCCCTTGGATTGAGACCGTTTCACTCATGTTTGTCCTCATAGTCATGTGGAGAACCTATTAATCCATGTTTGGGTAAGTATGGGTCCATCTAGTTCATCTTATACACTACAAGTGAGTTTCCTCAATCTGGAGTCACAGAGGTACATTTCGGACTCCTTACCTCTTCCGGTTCCCAAATTTGGTCCATTTGATGTTCCTCCCTTGGATTGAGACCGTTTCACTCATGTTTGTCCTCATAGTATGTGGAGAACCTATTAATCCATGTTTGGGTAAGTATGGGTCCATCTAGTTCATCTTATACACTACAAGTGAGTTTCCTCAATGTGGAGTCACAGAGGTACATTTCGGACTCCTTACCTCTTCCGGTTCCCAAATTTGGTCCATTTGATGTTCCTCCCTTGGATTGAGACCGTTTCACTCATGTTTGTCCTCATAGTATGTGGAGAACCTATTAATCCATGTTTGGGTAAGTATGGGTCCATCTAGTTCATCTTATACACTACAAGTGAGTTTCCTCAATCTGGAGTCACAGAGGTACATTTCGGACTCCTTACCTCTTCCGGTTCCCAAATTTGGTCCATTTGATGTTCCTCCCTTGGATTGAGACCGTTTCACTCATGTTTGTCCTCATAGTCATGTGGAGAACCTATTAATCCATGTTTGGGTAAGTATGGGTCCATCTAGTTCATCTTATACACTACAAGTGAGTTTCCTCAATCTGGAGTCACAGAGGTACATTTCGGACTCCTTACCTCTTCCGGTTCCCAAATTTGGTCCATTTGATGTTCCTCCCTTGGATTGAGACCGTTTCACTCATGTTTGTCCTCATAGTAATGTGGAGAACCTATTAATCCATGTTTGGGTAAGTATGGGTCCATCTAGTTCATCTTATACACTACAAGTGAGTTTCCTCAATCTGGAGTCACAGAGGTACATTTCGGACTCCTTACCTCTTCCGGTTCCCAAATTTGGTCCATTTGATGTTCCTCCCTTGGATTGAGACCGTTTCACTCATGTTTGTCCTCATAGTCATGTGGAGAACCTATTAATCCATGTTTGGGTAAGTATGGGTCCATCTAGTTCATCTTATACACTACAAGTGAGTTTCCTCAATCTGGAGTCACAGAGGTACATTTCGGACTCCTTACCTCTTCCGGTTCCCAAATTTGGTCCATTTGATGTTCCTCCCTTGGATTGAGACCGTTTCACTCATGTTTGTCCTCATAGTCATTAATCCATGTTTGGGTAAGTATGGGTCCATCTTGTTCATCTTATACACTACAAGTGAGTTTCCTCAATCTGGAGTCACAGAGGTACATTTCGGACTCCTTACCTCTTCCGGTTCCCAAATTTGGTCCATTTGATGTTCCTCCCTTGGATTGAGACCGTTTCACTCATGTTTGTCCTCATAGTAATGTGGAGAACCTATTAATCCATGTTTGGGTAAGTATGGGTCCATCTAGTTCATCTTATACACTACAAGTGAGTTTCCTCAATCTGGAGTCACAGAGGTACATTTCGGACTCCTTACCTCTTCCGGTTCCCAAATTTGGTCCATTTGATGTTCCTCCCTTGGATTGAGACCGTTTCACTCATGTTTGTCCTCATAGTATGTGGAGAACCTATTAATCCATGTTTGGGTAAGTATGGGTCCATCTAGTTCATCTTATACACTACAAGTGAGTTTCCTCAATCTGGAGTCACAGAGGTACATTTCGGACTCCTTACCTCTTCCGGTTCCCAAATTTGGTCCATTTGATGTTCCTCCCTTGGATTGAGACCGTTTCACTCATGTTTGTCCTCATAGTAATGTGGAGAACCTATTAATCCATGTTTGGGTAAGTATGGGTCCATCTAGTTCATCTTATACACTACAAGTGAGTTTCCTCAATCTGGAGTCACAGAGGTACATTTCGGACTCCTTACCTCTTCCGGTTCCCAAATTTGGTCCATTTGATGTTCCTCCCTTGGATTGAGACCGTTTCACTCATGTTTGTCCTCATAGTAATGTGGAGAACCTATTAATCCATGTTTGGGTAAGTATGGGTCCATCTAGTTCATCTTATACACTACAAGTGAGTTTCCTCAATCTGGAGTCACAGAGGTACATTTCGGACTCCTTACCTCTTCCGGTTCCCAAATTTGGTCCATTTGATGTTCCTCCCTTGGATTGAGACCGTTTCACTCATGTTTGTCCTCATAGTAATGTGGAGAACCTATTAATCCATGTTTGGGTAAGTATGGGTCCATCTAGTTCATCTTATACACTACAAGTGAGTTTCCTCAATCTGGAGTCACAGAGGTACATTTCGGACTCCTTACCTCTTCCGGTTCCCAAATTTGGTCCATTTGATGTTCCTCCCTTGGATTGAGACCGTTTCACTCATGTTTGTCCTCATAGTAATGTGGAGAACCTATTAATCCATGTTTGGGTAAGTATGGGTCCATCTAGTTCATCTTATACACTACAAGTGAGTTTCCTCAATCTGGAGTCACAGAGGTACATTTCGGACTCCTTACCTCTTCCGGTTCCCAAATTTGGTCCATTTGATGTTCCTCCCTTGGATTGAGACCGTTTCACTCATGTTTGTCCTCATAGTCATGTATAGAAGCTATTAATCCATGTTTGGGTAAGTATGGGTCCATCTAGTTCATCTTATACACTACAAGTGAGTTTCCTCAATCTGGAGTCACAGAGGTACATTTCGGACTCCTTACCTCTTCCGGTTCCCAAATTTGGTCCATTTGATGTTCCTCCCTTGGATTGAGACCGTTTCACTCATGTTTGTCCTCATAGTAATGTGGAGAACCTATTAATCCATGTTTGGGTAAGTATGGGTCCATCTAGTTCATCTTATACACTACAAGTGAGTTTCCTCAATCTGGAGTCACAGAGGTACATTTCGGACTCCTTACCTCTTCCGGTTCCCAAATTTGGTCCATTTGATGTTCCTCCCTTGGATTGAGACCGTTTCACTCATGTTTGTCCTCATAGTCATGTGGAGAACCTATTAATCCATGTTTGGGTAAGTATGGGTCCATCTAGTTCATCTTATACACTACAAGTGAGTTTCCTCAATCTGGAGTCACAGAGGTACATTTCGGACTCCTTACCTCTTCCGGTTCCCAAATTTGGTCCATTTGATGTTCCTCCCTTGGATTGAGACCGTTTCACTCATGTTTGTCCTCATAGTAATGTGGAGAACCTATTAATCCATGTTTGGGTAAGTATGGGTCCATCTAGTTCATCTTATACACTACAAGTGAGTTTCCTCAATCTGGAGTCACAGAGGTACATTTCGGACTCCTTACCTCTTCCGGTTCCCAAATTTGGTCCATTTGATGTTCCTCCCTTGGATTGAGACCGTTTCAGTCATGTTTGTCCTCATAGTCATGTATAGAAGCTATTAATCCATGTTTGGGTAAGTATGGGTCCATCTTGTTCATCTTATACACTACAAGTGAGTTTCCTCAATCTGGAGTCACAGAGGTACATTTCGGACTCCTTACCTCTTCCGGTTCCCAAATTAGGTCCATTTGATGTTCCTCCCTTGGATTGAGACCGTTTCACTCATGTTTGTCCTCATAGTCATGTGGATAGACTATTAATCCATGTTTGGGTAAGTATGGGTCCATCTAGTTCATCTTATACACTACAAGTGAGTTTCCTCAATCTGGAGTCACAGAGGTACATTTCGGACTCCTTACCTCTTCCGGTTCCCAAATTTGGTCCATTTGATGTTCCTCCCTTGGATTGAGACCGTTTCACTCATGTTTGTCCTCATAGTAATGTGGAGAACCTATTAATCCATGTTTGGGTAAGTATGGGTCCATCTAGTTCATCTTATACACTACAAGTGAGTTTCCTCAATCTGGAGTCACAGAGGTACATTTCGGACTCCTTACCTCTTCCGGTTCCCAAATTTGGTCCATTTGATGTTCCTCCCTTGGATTGAGACCGTTTCAGTCATGTTTGTCCTCATAGTCATGTATAGAAGCTATTAATCCATGTTTGGGTAAGTATGGGTCCATCTTGTTCATCTTATACACTACAAGTGAGTTTCCTCAATCTGGAGTCACAGAGGTACATTTCGGACTCCTTACCTCTTCCGGTTCCCAAATTTGGTCCATTTGATGTTCCTCCCTTGGATTGAGACCGTTTCACTCATGTTTGTCCTCATAGTCATGTATAGAAGCTATTAATCCATGTTTGGGTAAGTATGGGTCCATCTAGTTCATCTTATACACTACAAGTGAGTTTCCTCAATCTGGAGTCACAGAGGTACATTTCGGACTCCTTACCTCTTCCGGTTCCCAAATTTGGTCCATTTGATGTTCCTCCCTTGGATTGAGACCGTTTCAGTCATGTTTGTCCTCATAGTCATGTGGAGAACCTATTAATCCATGTTTGGGTAAGTATGGGTCCATCTTTTCATCTTATACACTACAAGTGAGTTTCCTCAATCTGGAGTCACAGAGGTACATTTCGGACTCCTTACCTCTTCCGGTTCCCAAATTTGGTCCATTTGATGTTCCTCCCTTGGATTGAGACCGTTTCACTCATGTTTGTCCTCATAGTAATGTGGAGAACCTATTAATCCATGTTTGGGTAAGTATGGGTCCATCTAGTTCATCTTATACACTACAAGTGAGTTTCCTCAATCTGGAGTCACAGAGGTACATTTCGGACTCCTTACCTCTTCCGGTTCCCAAATTTGGTCCATTTGATGTTCCTCCCTTGGATTGAGACCGTTTCACTCATGTTTGTCCTCATAGTAATGTGGAGAACCTATTAATCCATGTTTGGGTAAGTATGGGTCCATCTAGTTCATCTTATACACTACAAGTGAGTTTCCTCAATCTGGAGTCACAGAGGTACATTTCGGACTCCTTACCTCTTCCGGTTCCCAAATTAGGTCCATTTGATGTTCCTCCCTTGGATTGAGACCGTTTCACTCATGTTTGTCCTCATAGTATGTGGAGAACCTATTAATCCATGTTTGGGTAAGTATGGGTCCATCTAGTTCATCTTATACACTACAAGTGAGTTTCCTCAATCTGGAGTCACAGAGGTACATTTCGGACTCCTTACCTCTTCCGGTTCCCAAATTTGGTCCATTTGATGTTCCTCCCTTGGATTGAGACCGTTTCACTCATGTTTGTCCTCATAGTAATGTGGAGAACCTATTAATCCATGTTTGGGAAAGTAT
>CACVBM020000627.1:0-11866 GCA_902728155.2 Microthlaspi erraticum
GTCTCAATCCAAGGGAGGAACATCAAATGGACCTAATTTGGGAACCGGAAGAGGTAAGGAGTCCGAAATGTACCTCTGTGACTCCACATTGTGGAAACTCACTTGTAGTGTATAAGATGAACTAGATGGACCCATACTTACCCAAACATGGATTAATAGGTTCTACACATGACTATGAGGACAAACATGAGTGAAACGGTCTCAATCCAAGGGAGGAACATCAAATGGACCTAATTTGGGAACCGGAAGAGGTAAGGAGTCCGAAATGTACCTCTGTGACTCCACATTGTGGAAACTCACTTGTAGTGTATAAGATGAACTAGATGGACCCATACTTACCCAAACATGGATTAATAGGTTCTACACATGACTATGAGGACAAACATGAGTGAAACGGTCTCAATCCAAGGGAGGAACATCAAATGGACCTAATTTGGGAACCGGAAGAGGTAAGGAGTCCGAAATGTACCTCTGTGACTCCACATTGTGGAAACTCACTTGTAGTGTATAAGATGAACTAGATGGACCCATACTTACCCAAACATGGATTAATAGGTTCTACACATGACTATGAGGACAAACATGAGTGAAACGGTCTCAATCCAAGGGAGGAACATCAAATGGACCTAATTTGGGAACCGGAAGAGGTAAGGAGTCCGAAATGTACCTCTGTGACTCCACATTGTGGAAACTCACTTGTAGTGTATAAGATGAACTAGATGGACCCATACTTACCCAAACATGGATTAATAGGTTCTACACATGACTATGAGGACAAACATGAGTGAAACGGTCTCAATCCAAGGGAGGAACATCAAATGGACCTAATTTGGGAACCGGAAGAGGTAAGGAGTCCGAAATGTACCTCTGTGACTCCACATTGTGGAAACTCACTTGTAGTGTATAAGATGAACTAGATGGACCCATACTTACCCAAACATGGATTAATAGGTTCTACACATGACTATGAGGACAAACATGAGTGAAACGGTCTCAATCCAAGGGAGGAACATCAAATGGACCTAATTTGGGAACCGGAAGAGGTAAGGAGTCCGAAATGTACCTCTGTGACTCCACATTGTGGAAACTCACTTGTAGTGTATAAGATGAACTAGATGGACCCATACTTATCCCAAACATGGATTAATAGGTTCTACACATGACTATGAGGACAAACATGAGTGAAACGGTCTCAATCCAAGGGAGGAACATCAAATGGACCTAATTTGGGAACCGGAAGAGGTAAGGAGTCCGAAATGTACCTCTGTGACTCCACATTGTGGAAACTCACTTGTAGTGTATAAGATGAACTAGATGGACCCATACTTACCCAAACATGGATTAATAGGTTCTACACATGACTATGAGGACAAACATGAGTGAAACGGTCTCAATCCAAGGGAGGAACATCAAATGGACCTAATTTGGGAACCGGAAGAGGTAAGGAGTCCGAAATGTACCTCTGTGACTCCACATTGTGGAAACTCACTTGTAGTGTATAAGATGAACTAGATGGACCCATACTTACCCAAACATGGATTAATAGGTTCTACACATGACTATGAGGACAAACATGAGTGAAACGGTCTCAATCCAAGGGAGGAACATCAAATGGACCTAATTTGGGAACCGGAAGAGGTAAGGAGTCCGAAATGTACCTCTGTGACTCCACATTGTGGAAACTCACTTGTAGTGTATAAGATGAACTAGATGGACCCATACTTATCCCAAACATGGATTAATAGGTTCTACACATGACTATGAGGACAAACATGAGTGAAACGGTCTCAATCCAAGGGAGGAACATCAAATGGACCTAATTTGGGAACCGGAAGAGGTAAGGAGTCCGAAATGTACCTCTGTGACTCCACATTGTGGAAACTCACTTGTAGTGTATAAGATGAACTAGATGGACCCATACTTACCCAAACATGGATTAATAGGTTCTACACATGACTATGAGGACAAACATGAGTGAAACGGTCTCAATCCAAGGGAGGAACATCAAATGGACCTAATTTGGGAACCGGAAGAGGTAAGGAGTCCGAAATGTACCTCTGTGACTCCACATTGTGGAAACTCACTTGTAGTGTATAAGATGAACTAGATGGACCCATACTTACCCAAACATGGATTAATAGGTTCTACACATGACTATGAGGACAAACATGAGTGAAACGGTCTCAATCCAAGGGAGGAACATCAAATGGACCTAATTTGGGAACCGGAAGAGGTAAGGAGTCCGAAATGTACCTCTGTGACTCCACATTGTGGAAACTCACTTGTAGTGTATAAGATGAACTAGATGGACCCATACTTACCCAAACATGGATTAATAGGTTCTACACATGACTATGAGGACAAACATGAGTGAAACGGTCTCAATCCAAGGGAGGAACATCAAATGGACCTAATTTGGGAACCGGAAGAGGTAAGGAGTCCGAAATGTACCTCTGTGACTCCACATTGTGGAAACTCACTTGTAGTGTATAAGATGAACTAGATGGACCCATACTTACCCAAACATGGATTAATAGGTTCTACACATGACTATGAGGACAAACATGAGTGAAACGGTCTCAATCCAAGGGAGGAACATCAAATGGACCTAATTTGGGAACCGGAAGAGGTAAGGAGTCCGAAATGTACCTCTGTGACTCCACATTGTGGAAACTCACTTGTAGTGTATAAGATGAACTAGATGGACCCATACTTACCCAAACATGGATTAATAGGTTCTACACATGACTATGAGGACAAACATGAGTGAAACGGTCTCAATCCAAGGGAGGAACATCAAATGGACCTAATTTGGGAACCGGAAGAGGTAAGGAGTCCGAAATGTACCTCTGTGACTCCACATTGTGGAAACTCACTTGTAGTGTATAAGATGAACTAGATGGACCCATACTTACCCAAACATGGATTAATAGGTTCTACACATGACTATGAGGACAAACATGAGTGAAACGGTCTCAATCCAAGGGAGGAACATCAAATGGACCTAATTTGGGAACCGGAAGAGGTAAGGAGTCCGAAATGTACCTCTGTGACTCCACATTGTGGAAACTCACTTGTAGTGTATAAGATGAACTAGATGGACCCATACTTACCCAAACATGGATTAATAGGTTCTACACATGACTATGAGGACAAACATGAGTGAAACGGTCTCAATCCAAGGGAGGAACATCAAATGGACCTAATTTGGGAACCGGAAGAGGTAAGGAGTCCGAAATGTACCTCTGTGACTCCACATTGTGGAAACTCACTTGTAGTGTATAAGATGAACTAGATGGACCCATACTTACCCAAACATGGATTAATAGGTTCTACACATGACTATGAGGACAAACATGAGTGAAACGGTCTCAATCCAAGGGAGGAACATCAAATGGACCTAATTTGGGAACCGGAAGAGGTAAGGAGTCCGAAATGTACCTCTGTGACTCCACATTGTGGAAACTCACTTGTAGTGTATAAGATGAACTAGATGGACCCATACTTACCCAAACATGGATTAATAGGTTCTACACATGACTATGAGGACAAACATGAGTGAAACGGTCTCAATCCAAGGGAGGAACATCAAATGGACCTAATTTGGGAACCGGAAGAGGTAAGGAGTCCGAAATGTACCTCTGTGACTCCACATTGTGGAAACTCACTTGTAGTGTATAAGATGAACTAGATGGACCCATACTTACCCAAACATGGATTAATAGGTTCTACACATGACTATGAGGACAAACATGAGTGAAACGGTCTCAATCCAAGGGAGGAACATCAAATGGACCTAATTTGGGAACCGGAAGAGGTAAGGAGTCCGAAATGTACCTCTGTGACTCCACATTGTGGAAACTCACTTGTAGTGTATAAGATGAACTAGATGGACCCATACTTATCCCAAACATGGATTAATAGGTTCTACACATGACTATGAGGACAAACATGAGTGAAACGGTCTCAATCCAAGGGAGGAACATCAAATGGACCTAATTTGGGAACCGGAAGAGGTAAGGAGTCCGAAATGTACCTCTGTGACTCCACATTGTGGAAACTCACTTGTAGTGTATAAGATGAACTAGATGGACCCATACTTACCCAAACATGGATTAATAGGTTCTACACATGACTATGAGGACAAACATGAGTGAAACGGTCTCAATCCAAGGGAGGAACATCAAATGGACCTAATTTGGGAACCGGAAGAGGTAAGGAGTCCGAAATGTACCTCTGTGACTCCACATTGTGGAAACTCACTTGTAGTGTATAAGATGAACTAGATGGACCCATACTTACCCAAACATGGATTAATAGGTTCTACACATGACTATGAGGACAAACATGAGTGAAACGGTCTCAATCCAAGGGAGGAACATCAAATGGACCTAATTTGGGAACCGGAAGAGGTAAGGAGTCCGAAATGTACCTCTGTGACTCCACATTGTGGAAACTCACTTGTAGTGTATAAGATGAACTAGATGGACCCATACTTATCCCAAACATGGATTAATAGGTTCTACACATGACTATGAGGACAAACATGAGTGAAACGGTCTCAATCCAAGGGAGGAACATCAAATGGACCTAATTTGGGAACCGGAAGAGGTAAGGAGTCCGAAATGTACCTCTGTGACTCCACATTGTGGAAACTCACTTGTAGTGTATAAGATGAACTAGATGGACCCATACTTACCCAAACATGGATTAATAGGTTCTACACATGACTATGAGGACAAACATGAGTGAAACGGTCTCAATCCAAGGGAGGAACATCAAATGGACCTAATTTGGGAACCGGAAGAGGTAAGGAGTCCGAAATGTACCTCTGTGACTCCACATTGTGGAAACTCACTTGTAGTGTATAAGATGAACTAGATGGACCCATACTTACCCAAACATGGATTAATAGGTTCTACACATGACTATGAGGACAAACATGAGTGAAACGGTCTCAATCCAAGGGAGGAACATCAAATGGACCTAATTTGGGAACCGGAAGAGGTAAGGAGTCCGAAATGTACCTCTGTGACTCCACATTGTGGAAACTCACTTGTAGTGTATAAGATGAACTAGATGGACCCATACTTATCCCAAACATGGATTAATAGGTTCTACACATGACTATGAGGACAAACATGAGTGAAACGGTCTCAATCCAAGGGAGGAACATCAAATGGACCTAATTTGGGAACCGGAAGAGGTAAGGAGTCCGAAATGTACCTCTGTGACTCCACATTGTGGAAACTCACTTGTAGTGTATAAGATGAACTAGATGGACCCATACTTACCCAAACATGGATTAATAGGTTCTACACATGACTATGAGGACAAACATGAGTGAAACGGTCTCAATCCAAGGGAGGAACATCAAATGGACCTAATTTGGGAACCGGAAGAGGTAAGGAGTCCGAAATGTACCTCTGTGACTCCACATTGTGGAAACTCACTTGTAGTGTATAAGATGAACTAGATGGACCCATACTTACCCAAACATGGATTAATAGGTTCTACACATGACTATGAGGACAAACATGAGTGAAACGGTCTCAATCCAAGGGAGGAACATCAAATGGACCTAATTTGGGAACCGGAAGAGGTAAGGAGTCCGAAATGTACCTCTGTGACTCCACATTGTGGAAACTCACTTGTAGTGTATAAGATGAACTAGATGGACCCATACTTACCCAAACATGGATTAATAGGTTCTACACATGACTATGAGGACAAACATGAGTGAAACGGTCTCAATCCAAGGGAGGAACATCAAATGGACCTAATTTGGGAACCGGAAGAGGTAAGGAGTCCGAAATGTACCTCTGTGACTCCACATTGTGGAAACTCACTTGTAGTGTATAAGATGAACTAGATGGACCCATACTTACCCAAACATGGATTAATAGGTTCTACACATGACTATGAGGACAAACATGAGTGAAACGGTCTCAATCCAAGGGAGGAACATCAAATGGACCTAATTTGGGAACCGGAAGAGGTAAGGAGTCCGAAATGTACCTCTGTGACTCCACATTGTGGAAACTCACTTGTAGTGTATAAGATGAACTAGATGGACCCATACTTACCCAAACATGGATTAATAGGTTCTACACATGACTATGAGGACAAACATGAGTGAAACGGTCTCAATCCAAGGGAGGAACATCAAATGGACCTAATTTGGGAACCGGAAGAGGTAAGGAGTCCGAAATGTACCTCTGTGACTCCACATTGTGGAAACTCACTTGTAGTGTATAAGATGAACTAGATGGACCCATACTTACCCAAACATGGATTAATAGGTTCTACACATGACTATGAGGACAAACATGAGTGAAACGGTCTCAATCCAAGGGAGGAACATCAAATGGACCTAATTTGGGAACCGGAAGAGGTAAGGAGTCCGAAATGTACCTCTGTGACTCCACATTGTGGAAACTCACTTGTAGTGTATAAGATGAACTAGATGGACCCATACTTACCCAAACATGGATTAATAGGTTCTACACATGACTATGAGGACAAACATGAGTGAAACGGTCTCAATCCAAGGGAGGAACATCAAATGGACCTAATTTGGGAACCGGAAGAGGTAAGGAGTCCGAAATGTACCTCTGTGACTCCACATTGTGGAAACTCACTTGTAGTGTATAAGATGAACTAGATGGACCCATACTTACCCAAACATGGATTAATAGGTTCTACACATGACTATGAGGACAAACATGAGTGAAACGGTCTCAATCCAAGGGAGGAACATCAAATGGACCTAATTTGGGAACCGGAAGAGGTAAGGAGTCCGAAATGTACCTCTGTGACTCCACATTGTGGAAACTCACTTGTAGTGTATAAGATGAACTAGATGGACCCATACTTACCCAAACATGGATTAATAGGTTCTACACATGACTATGAGGACAAACATGAGTGAAACGGTCTCAATCCAAGGGAGGAACATCAAATGGACCTAATTTGGGAACCGGAAGAGGTAAGGAGTCCGAAATGTACCTCTGTGACTCCACATTGTGGAAACTCACTTGTAGTGTATAAGATGAACTAGATGGACCCATACTTACCCAAACATGGATTAATAGGTTCTACACATGACTATGAGGACAAACATGAGTGAAACGGTCTCAATCCAAGGGAGGAACATCAAATGGACCTAATTTGGGAACCGGAAGAGGTAAGGAGTCCGAAATGTACCTCTGTGACTCCACATTGTGGAAACTCACTTGTAGTGTATAAGATGAACTAGATGGACCCATACTTACCCAAACATGGATTAATAGGTTCTACACATGACTATGAGGACAAACATGAGTGAAACGGTCTCAATCCAAGGGAGGAACATCAAATGGACCTAATTTGGGAACCGGAAGAGGTAAGGAGTCCGAAATGTACCTCTGTGACTCCACATTGTGGAAACTCACTTGTAGTGTATAAGATGAACTAGATGGACCCATACTTACCCAAACATGGATTAATAGGTTCTACACATGACTATGAGGACAAACATGAGTGAAACGGTCTCAATCCAAGGGAGGAACATCAAATGGACCTAATTTGGGAACCGGAAGAGGTAAGGAGTCCGAAATGTACCTCTGTGACTCCACATTGTGGAAACTCACTTGTAGTGTATAAGATGAACTAGATGGACCCATACTTATCCCAAACATGGATTAATAGGTTCTACACATGACTATGAGGACAAACATGAGTGAAACGGTCTCAATCCAAGGGAGGAACATCAAATGGACCTAATTTGGGAACCGGAAGAGGTAAGGAGTCCGAAATGTACCTCTGTGACTCCACATTGTGGAAACTCACTTGTAGTGTATAAGATGAACTAGATGGACCCATACTTACCCAAACATGGATTAATAGGTTCTACACATGACTATGAGGACAAACATGAGTGAAACGGTCTCAATCCAAGGGAGGAACATCAAATGGACCTAATTTGGGAACCGGAAGAGGTAAGGAGTCCGAAATGTACCTCTGTGACTCCACATTGTGGAAACTCACTTGTAGTGTATAAGATGAACTAGATGGACCCATACTTACCCAAACATGGATTAATAGGTTCTACACATGACTATGAGGACAAACATGAGTGAAACGGTCTCAATCCAAGGGAGGAACATCAAATGGACCTAATTTGGGAACCGGAAGAGGTAAGGAGTCCGAAATGTACCTCTGTGACTCCACATTGTGGAAACTCACTTGTAGTGTATAAGATGAACTAGATGGACCCATACTTACCCAAACATGGATTAATAGGTTCTACACATGACTATGAGGACAAACATGAGTGAAACGGTCTCAATCCAAGGGAGGAACATCAAATGGACCTAATTTGGGAACCGGAAGAGGTAAGGAGTCCGAAATGTACCTCTGTGACTCCACATTGTGGAAACTCACTTGTAGTGTATAAGATGAACTAGATGGACCCATACTTACCCAAACATGGATTAATAGGTTCTACACATGACTATGAGGACAAACATGAGTGAAACGGTCTCAATCCAAGGGAGGAACATCAAATGGACCTAATTTGGGAACCGGAAGAGGTAAGGAGTCCGAAATGTACCTCTGTGACTCCACATTGTGGAAACTCACTTGTAGTGTATAAGATGAACTAGATGGACCCATACTTACCCAAACATGGATTAATAGGTTCTACACATGACTATGAGGACAAACATGAGTGAAACGGTCTCAATCCAAGGGAGGAACATCAAATGGACCTAATTTGGGAACCGGAAGAGGTAAGGAGTCCGAAATGTACCTCTGTGACTCCACATTGTGGAAACTCACTTGTAGTGTATAAGATGAACTAGATGGACCCATACTTACCCAAACATGGATTAATAGGTTCTACACATGACTATGAGGACAAACATGAGTGAAACGGTCTCAATCCAAGGGAGGAACATCAAATGGACCTAATTTGGGAACCGGAAGAGGTAAGGAGTCCGAAATGTACCTCTGTGACTCCACATTGTGGAAACTCACTTGTAGTGTATAAGATGAACTAGATGGACCCATACTTACCCAAACATGGATTAATAGGTTCTACACATGACTATGAGGACAAACATGAGTGAAACGGTCTCAATCCAAGGGAGGAACATCAAATGGACCTAATTTGGGAACCGGAAGAGGTAAGGAGTCCGAAATGTACCTCTGTGACTCCACATTGTGGAAACTCACTTGTAGTGTATAAGATGAACTAGATGGACCCATACTTATCCAAACATGGATTAATAGGTTCTACACATGACTATGAGGACAAACATGAGTGAAACGGTCTCAATCCAAGGGAGGAACATCAAATGGACCTAATTTGGGAACCGGAAGAGGTAAGGAGTCCGAAATGTACCTCTGTGACTCCACATTGTGGAAACTCACTTGTAGTGTATAAGATGAACTAGATGGACCCATACTTATCCAAACATGGATTAATAGGTTCTACACATGACTATGAGGACAAACATGAGTGAAACGGTCTCAATCCAAGGGAGGAACATCAAATGGACCTAATTTGGGAACCGGAAGAGGTAAGGAGTCCGAAATGTACCTCTGTGACTCCACATTGTGGAAACTCACTTGTAGTGTATAAGATGAACTAGATGGACCCATACTTATCCCAAACATGGATTAATAGGTTCTACACATGACTATGAGGACAAACATGAGTGAAACGGTCTCAATCCAAGGGAGGAACATCAAATGGACCTAATTTGGGAACCGGAAGAGGTAAGGAGTCCGAAATGTACCTCTGTGACTCCACATTGTGGAAACTCACTTGTAGTGTATAAGATGAACTAGATGGACCCATACTTACCCAAACATGGATTAATAGGTTCTACACATGACTATGAGGACAAACATGAGTGAAACGGTCTCAATCCAAGGGAGGAACATCAAATGGACCTAATTTGGGAACCGGAAGAGGTAAGGAGTCCGAAATGTACCTCTGTGACTCCACATTGTGGAAACTCACTTGTAGTGTATAAGATGAACTAGATGGACCCATACTTACCCAAACATGGATTAATAGGTTCTACACATGACTATGAGGACAAACATGAGTGAAACGGTCTCAATCCAAGGGAGGAACATCAAATGGACCTAATTTGGGAACCGGAAGAGGTAAGGAGTCCGAAATGTACCTCTGTGACTCCACATTGTGGAAACTCACTTGTAGTGTATAAGATGAACTAGATGGACCCATACTTACCCAAACATGGATTAATAGGTTCTACACATGACTATGAGGACAAACATGAGTGAAACGGTCTCAATCCAAGGGAGGAACATCAAATGGACCTAATTTGGGAACCGGAAGAGGTAAGGAGTCCGAAATGTACCTCTGTGACTCCACATTGTGGAAACTCACTTGTAGTGTATAAGATGAACTAGATGGACCCATACTACCCAAACATGGATTAATAGGTTCTACACATGACTATGAGGACAAACATGAGTGAAACGGTCTCAATCCAAGGGAGGAACATCAAATGGACCTAATTTGGGAACCGGAAGAGGTAAGGAGTCCGAAATGTACCTCTGTGACTCCACATTGTGGAAACTCACTTGTAGTGTATAAGATGAACTAGATGGACCCATACTTACCCAAACATGGATTAATAGGTTCTACACATGACTATGAGGACAAACATGAGTGAAACGGTCTCAATCCAAGGGAGGAACATCAAATGGACCTAATTTGGGAACCGGAAGAGGTAAGGAGTCCGAAATGTACCTCTGTGACTCCACATTGTGGAAACTCACTTGTAGTGTATAAGATGAACTAGATGGACCCATACTTACCCAAACATGGATTAATAGGTTCTACACATGACTATGAGGACAAACATGAGTGAAACGGTCTCAATCCAAGGGAGGAACATCAAATGGACCTAATTTGGGAACCGGAAGAGGTAAGGAGTCCGAAATGTACCTCTGTGACTCCACATTGTGGAAACTCACTTGTAGTGTATAAGATGAACTAGATGGACCCATACTTACCCAAACATGGATTAATAGGTTCTACACATGACTATGAGGACAAACATGAGTGAAACGGTCTCAATCCAAGGGAGGAACATCAAATGGACCTAATTTGGGAACCGGAAGAGGTAAGGAGTCCGAAATGTACCTCTGTGACTCCACATTGTGGAAACTCACTTGTAGTGTATAAGATGAACTAGATGGACCCATACTTATCCAAACATGGATTAATAGGTTCTACACATGACTATGAGGACAAACATGAGTGAAACGGTCTCAATCCAAGGGAGGAACATCAAATGGACCTAATTTGGGAACCGGAAGAGGTAAGGAGTCCGAAATGTACCTCTGTGACTCCACATTGTGGAAACTCACTTGTAGTGTATAAGATGAACTAGATGGACCCATACTTATCCAAACATGGATTAATAGGTTCTACACATGACTATGAGGACAAACATGAGTGAAACGGTCTCAATCCAAGGGAGGAACATCAAATGGACCTAATTTGGGAACCGGAAGAGGTAAGGAGTCCGAAATGTACCTCTGTGACTCCACATTGTGGAAACTCACTTGTAGTGTATAAGATGAACTAGATGGACCCATACTCCAAACATGGATTAATAGGTTCTACACATGACTATGAGGACAAACATGAGTGAAACGGTCTCAATCCAAGGGAGGAACATCAAATGGACCTAATTTGGGAACCGGAAGAGGTAAGGAGTCCGAAATGTACCTCTGTGACTCCACATTGTGGAAACTCACTTGTAGTGTATAAGATGAACTAGATGGACCCATACATACCCAAACATGGATTAATAGGTTCTACACATGACTATGAGGA
>CACVBM020000628.1:0-10000 GCA_902728155.2 Microthlaspi erraticum
TAATAATTCACCGGATTCAATCAACTAGAATAAAAACTATATTAGGGAAAATTTTTTCAAATATATATCAAATATAAAAATGGAGAGTTAAAATCTGAAATAGTATTCAATCAAATGTAATTGAATGAACGGAAAAAAATATCATAACATACACAAAAAAGTTTTTTTTTGTTTTTACTAAATTAGAATTAGAACGTTTTTTATTGACGAGCCACAGAAATTGCACCTATCAAGGCAACTAAAAGAATTAGTGAAATGAGTTCAAATGGAAGAAAAAAATCTGTTGATAAATGAATTCCTATTTGTTGACTATTACTTATTAAATCTTGCTCGAGAATCTGGTTTAATCTTGTAGTCCAAATAACCCCGTACCAAGACGTATCGAGAATAGTAGAAATTAATGAAAAAAGAATAGTTGTACAAACCAATGAAGTAATCCCATCCCCAACGGTCCACGGATTAAAATCTGTGGAATATTCTGAATCATTCATGAACATCACAGCAAATATGATTAAAACATTTATGGCCCCTACGTAAATAAGGAGTTGTGCGGCAGCTACAAAATGGGAATTTGATAGAATATACAATAAAGATATACAAACAAGAACAAATCCTAAGGAAAAGGCTGAAAATATTGGGTTGGGAAGTAATACCACTCCCAGACCTCCTACGAGAAGACCGGGTCCCAGAAAAACTAAAAGAAAATCATGTATTGATCCAGGCAAATCCATTATATTATTATAAATTAAGAAAAAAATAGAAACCCTTTTCATGACCTTATTAATTTAACCGGGGAATTCTTTTTAAATATGTTTCTAAAATGTTTCTAATAGAGTGAAATTAGAATCGAATGGATATGAATTGATGTAGATACAATTATTAGTAACAGTCCCCCCCCCCCCCTTTTATTTTCAAGTGTATTTCCACCTATCTATTTCAAGAAAGTAATTACGAATATATTAAAAGAATGAGCCTTAATACTTAATATTCTTATATAAATAATATACAAGTTTTTCATTTAATTTTTTATATAATTCAATAATTTTGAATTCTTTTTTTTTTATAAAATTGATGGGTTTATCCGTTTTTTTTTTGAGGTGAATTCAAAATTGTTCGAATGGTGTAATCGTCAATTACTGACATTGGTAAACGACCTAAAGCTATTTGATTATAATTCAATTCGTGGCGATCATAAGTTGAAAATTCATATTCTTCAGTCATTGACAAACAATTTGTTGGACAATACTCAACACAATTACCACAAAATATACAAATTCCAAAATCAATACTGTAATTAAGCAATCGTTTTTTTCGAATATTAGTTTCCAATTTCCAATCAACAACAGGCAGATCTATAGGACATACTCGAACACATACTTCACAAGCAATGCATTTATCAAATTCGAAATGGATTCGACCGCGGAAACGTTCCGATGTTATTAATTTTTCATAGGGATATTGAATAGTTACAGGTAAACGATTTGTGTGGGATAAGGTAATCGTGAAACCTTGACCAATATACCTTGCAGCTCGTAGGGTTTGTTGACCATAATTCATGAACCCAATTATCATAGGAAGCATATTGTAATTATCTATGAATAATTTTCTCTTTGTTTCTTTCTCTTGGTTAAAACAAGTAATGAATCCGTTGGATTCGTTTGCAATTTAGAGTGAAAAGAGTTGGAAAGAAGTTGTTAATAATAGATTACCAAGGGAAATAGGTAAAAGAAATTTCCATCCAAGATTTAATAGTTGATCCATTCTTAGCCTAGGTAAAGTCCATCTTGTTGCGATAGAAATGAACAAGAACAAATAAGTTTTCGCTAATGTAATAAAAATACCAATTGTTGTTCCAAAAATTTGATCCCTTTCAAATAGCTCCAAAATAGATATATACGGGATAGAAATATTCCAACCGCCTAAGTATAAAACTGTTACAAATAATGAGGAAATTAATAGATTTAGATAAGAAGCAACGTAAAATAAACCAAATTTGATACCTGAATATTCAGTTTGATAACCTGCTATTAATTCCTCTTCCGCTTCTGGTAAATCAAACGGTAACCTCTCGCATTCTGCTAGGGAAGAAATTAGAAAAATGAGAAAACCTATAGGTTGACGCCACAAATTCCATCCCCAAAAACCATATTTTGATTGTGCCTCAACTATATCAACTGTACTTAAACTGTTAGATAATCCTAGTCGGTGATAACATTACTATTCTCACCGCTATTACAAAACCGTACATGAGGTCTTCGCCTCATACGGCTCCTCGGGGGTCATAAATAAATCTAAGGACCAGATTAGTATTATTTAGATGGATATGATGTGTTCTAAAATAAATGAAATATAAATATATCTGGGGTCCCAAATTATACCAATGGAATTCTGTCTGCTCAAATTCTAAGAATTAAAAAAAGCGCTTCGGAATTCATCTCATCCTTTACAAATTTAAATTTCTATTTGTTGAGTAATAACTTAAATACTTTAATAAAATACTCCTTGTAAAAAAAAAAGAGGTATTTCAGCCCATCGTGGTTTTCGATTACGAAAAAGGATTAGATATCCTATTAGTTTATTATTCATGACAGAAATTCTATTTTATTTTCGAAATATATGAAAAAAATATCCTTGTTTCATTCCTATTCTTCTTTCTTTTTTAGAAAAAAAGTTGGTGGACTTAAAAAATAAAGGATTATTTCGTTTCTGATAGTCATTACATTTATCGGTGGATAGGATCATACTCTGAATCGGAATCTTGGGGAGTACTGTTTGATCATTTCTACTAATTTCAAGCCCCAATTAACCTTCTTTTTTTTTTGTTATCTTATGTTATGCATAAATATCCTTTTTTATTTGGTTAATCTCTATTACAAATTCTTTGTGTATTTTGGTGTTTCTAACCATCCACTTATTTTTACCTAATTGCCGCTCACTTTGTAATACATGTATGTTAATCTATATAACTGATAGTGAAAACGTCATACGGTTAATATTTTTAACCCGCTTCAAGCCAGGATGACTAATCAACCAACCTCGGGGTAAAGTGATTCTTACATTTATTTCCGTTTAACCTTTGTACATAGGAAATGAGACTCAATTTTTCTTTTTACTGCTAATTTATGAGCAGTTTTTTTCACTCATATATAACTATCAAATTCCTTTTATTAAGATTAACCCGAAAGAGAAATATCTATATATTCCGTTTTTAACTTAATTCGTCTAGAAGAAACAGAATAGTACAAATAAACGTCTATATTTCAACGAATCGCACGTAGAGATATTGATAAAACACATAGAGTTAATGGTATTTCATAACTAATCGATTGGGCAGCAGCTCGCAGACCACCTAAAAAAGAATATTTATTATTTGATCCATATCCTGACATAAGAAGTCCAATCGGAGCAATACTTGAGATGGCAATCCATAAAAAAATACCGATATTGAGATCCGCTAAAACAAGGTGATTGCTAAAGGGAATTACTGAATAACTTAGTAAAATTGAGATAACTGCTATAGATGGTCCAATACTAAATAAAGGAGTGTTTCCTCTAGATGGGCGAAGATCTTCTTTTAAAAGTAGTTTTGTCCCGTCGGCTAGAGCTTGAAGAATTCCCAATGGGCCAGCGTATTCAGGTCCAATACGTTGTTGTATCCCTGCAGATATTTCTCTTTCTAACCAAACAATTACTAGTACACCCGTTACGATTCCCAATACAAGAGAAAATATAGGGATAAATATCCATATGAGCTCATAGACCTCTTTTAAAGATTCCAATCTAACAAAAGAATTTATAGTTTGTACTTCTGTTGCATAAATTATCATTTTAACGATCAACTTCTCCCATAATTATATCTATGCTACCGAGTATCGTCATAATATCAGCCAATTTCATTCTTTTAACTAGTTCAGGAAGAATTTGCAAATTAATAAAACCCGGCGGTCGGATTTTCCATCTCCAAGGAAAACCACTTTGATCTCCTATGAGAAAAATGCCCAATTCCCCTTTTGGAGCTTCAACTCTTACATAAAGTTCTTGTTTTGATAATTCAAAAGTCGGAGAAGGTTTTTTACTAATGAATCGATATTCAAAATCATTCCATTCTGTATTCCTTTTTCTATCAAAGCTTCTGCTTTCTAAATTCTCATAGGGACCCCCCGGAAGTCCTTCCAGAGCCTGTTGAATAATTTTGATGGATTCTGTCATTTCGTTAAGTCGTACTAAATAACGAGCTAACGAATCTCCTTGTTTTTGCCACTGAATTTCCCATTCAAATTCATCGTAAGACTCATAACGATCAACTTTACGAAGATCCCATGGTATTCCGGACCCGCGTAGCATTGGTCCGGATAAACCCCAATTTATTGCTTCTTCCCCACCAATAATCCCAACTCCTTCAACCCGTTCTAAAAAAATAGGATTTCGTGTAATCAGTTTTTGATATTCAACAACCTCTGTTAAAAAATAATCACAAAAATCTAAGCATTTATCTATCCAACCATAAGGTAAATCAGCCGCTATTCCTCCAATACGAAAAAAATTATGCATCATTCTCATACCGGTGGCAGCTTCGAATAGATCATATATAAATTCTCGTTCTCTGAAAATGTAGAAAAAGGGAGTCTGTGCACCAATATCTGCCATAAAAGGGCCGAGCCATAACAGATGAGAAGCTATACGGCTCAATTCCAGCATAATTACTCTGATATAGCTGGCCCTTTTAGGAACTTGAATATTTCCCAACTGTTCGGGTCCATTTACTGTTATTGCTTCTGTAAACATAGTAGCTAAATAATCCCATCGCGTTACATAAGGTAAATATTGTATAATTGCTCGGTTTTCCGCAATTTTTTCCATTCCTCTGTGTAAATAACCCAATATTGGCTCACAGTCAACAACATCCTCACCATCTAGAGTAACAATTAAGCGAAGAACGCCATGCATGGATGGGTGGTGAGGTCCCATATTGATTATCATAAGATCTTTTCCTGTAACGGGTTTCTTCATAAGTTTTTCCTTGATTCGTTCTGGCATGAATTAGATTGTTGAAAAAGAAGTTTATCAAAAAATTCAAGATCTAAAAAATTAACTAAATTCACAATTTTGGAATTTAACGAGTTTTTAATTCCCGAATATTCAACTGATTAATTAATTCTTTATAACGTACTCTATTTTTTTTTGACAAATAAGCCAGCAGTCGTTGACGTTTTCCCAGAATTTTTCGTAGACCTCTCTGAGATAAATAATCCTTTCTGTGCAATTCCAAATGTGAAGTAAGTCTTCGTATCTTATTAGTGAAACTGAATACTTGAAATTCAACAGATCCTCTGCTTTCTTCTTTTTTTTCTTGAAATGAAATGAATGTAGTTTTTATCATAAAAAGAAATCCTTCCCTTTTGAATATGAATTGTAAAGATATGAATTTTACTGATCAGTAATAATAATGGTAGGTTTTTTGTATACGGATCTGAATTTAATTAGAAACTTCTTAATTTTCTAAAAAAAAAGTCTAAATTTAGATTAAAAAGAGGAGGATTCTGTTAATTTATTTATGGATCTGCTCCAATAGATATCTTATGTCATTGATGAAATTCATTTCATGTATAAAGATTCCAATTTTGAAAATCCCTCATATTTATCAATTGTTTTCATATATCGCAACTTATATATTATATATAGTAAAAAAGATCTATCATTAATTACTTTGAAATCGCGTATACATATGTATTCTTATCATACTGAAATGAGTTCCGTTAGTAGTATTAAACCAATAGCGATTCATACAAGCTAAATCTTCTAATCTAAAATTGGGCCAAAGAAATGATTTTAATTTAATTAGGTTATTTTTATCCTTATCAAGATCTTTCTTTTTATGCAAAACTGTGGTCAAGTTTTGAATATTCTTATCAAATCTTAAATTTCTATCCCTCGCATTTTTTTTTTTTAAGTTGAAACAAATTAGAATTCGAAATTCTCTACGTCGTTTAGGGGGTAGAATTATTTCTGGGACAAAGAAATCATAATTGTTTTTTTTATCAATATAGCTTTTTTTTTTTTTTTTTTTGTACTTATTTTTTTTTTTTTTTTATGAACGAATGAAATACCTATGGTTCTATATATAAGAAGTTGTCCGGCGTTTTTTACAGACAAACGGACAGGTTCAATAATCAATATTCCTTTTTTCATTAATTTTGTAAAAGTGAAATTCTTCTCAATCATTAGAATATCCAGGCTCATCTCTCCTCTTTCAATAGAAGATATCGCTATCTCGTTTGGGTTTTTTAGTCTAACTAAGAGACAATATACTTTTACATTATCGAGAATTTTTTGATTAAAAAAAAAATTCCATCGCAATTGAAAACGCGAATACCTTGTGAGAAATAAATCAAGTTCCGCTTCGGTATTGCTTTTGTATTGTTTTTTATTTTTACGTTTTTTTATCTTCGATTCTGCATAATTTTCTTCAATCCTTTTTTCGTCGTTTGATAAAACTAATTCAGGATTTCTTTTTTTTTCTTTATCTGATTCAAGCTCTCCTTCACCTGCTGATTCTTTTTCTTCTTTAGTTAGATTATAAAATCGAAGGGATTTTTTTGCATTTGATCCTATAAAACCTTTTTTCTTTAGAGTGATCTTTTTATTAACACTTTTTTTTTCAGTAAAATTGAAAAGAAGTAATTTAATTGGTATGACCCATGGTTTCATTTTATATGTACTAGAAAATAAGAAAAATTCCGGAAAGAAAAAAAATTCAAAATTTGTTACACGAGGATTTAGTATTTCTTCATTCATTCCCATCCAATCAAAAAAGTTTCTTTTTTGATTGGCAAGACCCGGCGGAGTTATTTTATCAATTCTTTGATAATTCTGAACTTGAGTCTGACTATATATTTTTTTACTTGTGGTATCAACCCGGGGCTCAATATTTAGTTTTTTTATAAACCAAAAGTGGAGAATTCTCCAATCTAAATATTTTCTATACCCAACTTCCCCTATACCCCGAATATTATATTTTTCTAGAAAACAAGAGACTAAACAATTATTTGGAGTAATCCCTATAGAAGACATGTCAAAATTTTTTTCTGCAGAATTAATAGATTTGTAGCAAAAAAAATTATATATACAATCTTTTTTTAATTTTTTTTTTTTATTTAATAATGAGTCGGCCTCAAAAAATTTTTGTTTTTTGTAATTATCAAATTTGTTTTTTTCATATGAATCTTTTTTGGTTAAACTTGGATTTAAAACTGGGGAGTCTTGGTTTATTTTCTTTTTCCATTTTTGAGTTACTAATCTAGCCCATGCAATCTGAGGTAAATTGTATTGAGAATGACTTCGTAACCAGTTTTTCCATGGATTTACTTCAGAAAAACAAAAGGTTTTGTCTTTCAATTCATAATGAAAGATTCCTTGTTCTTGAAAAAAATCCTTTAGTTGATTCTTAACAAAAGAGGATGTTATGCATATGTTATATTCAAGAATAGCCTTTAATTTAGCAAAGTTACTAATTTGAATTTGTGATAATTTGTAAAATACATATGCTTGTGATAAAAAGCATAGGTCAGAATTCCATTTTTTTTTTTTTGATATTAAATTTTTTATAGTCGAAATAAAATAAATGGTTTTTTTTTTTTTATTAAATTTTTCTCCATTTTCTTCATTCTTGTAAATATATTTATCAAGAATTGTTTTTGTTGATTCAAAAAAAAGTTGTGTAGTAATTCTTGGAATATTAATGATACCTAAAAAAATAACTAGAGACAGTTGTTCAATGCAAAATTTAAAAAAAAAAAAAGATTTACGAATTAATCGGGTATTTTTTCTTTTTAATGTTTGCCAACTTTTTTTTGATGACTCAATTATTTGAAAATCATAACACGGTTTATTACAACTATTAGTTAGGTTTTCTTTTTCTTTTGCAATTTCGTCTGTTTGATTTCTGATTGTCTTTATTCTATAAATCAAATTTTTTTTTTTTTTTTCACTGAGTGAAGAATTTGTCCACTCCGTGGATTTTTTTTGAACAGATAGTTCATGAATCATCTGATTACTCATTATTGAATCTTTTTTAGTTTCAGTTAATTCATATATTTCTCTCGGTCCAACTAATGGAATTAGATTTTGTTTTGAAAGGTTGTTTATTTTTCCTTTTAGAAAAAGAAAGTTTTTGATAATCCAGTTTTGGATTTCTTTTGCGACTTTTAGGAAAATGGCTGCTCTTTCTTTGAGAATCCTTAAAACCAGAAAAGACTTCGTTTTATATTTTTTGATTCTTTTTTTTAATTCTTTAGAAATAGGCTCAAAAAAAGAAGGCTTTTTTTTGGCCGAACCAAACGGCAGTTCTGTTTCCATTCCCCAAACCGTTAAAAAACTAAAATTGTTTTTTTCTCCTTTGTCTTTTCTTTTTTTTAGCCGAGCCTTCGGAGATGATTGAAATTTAGATTTATGCCAAGGTTTAAGATAAAAAGGAAATAGGATTTTTATCTGAATACCATCCGTTAACCAGTTTTTTGGAAATTCAGTTTCGGATAGTTGAACCCCATTATAAGTACATTTAATATGCATTTCACGTTTCCAATCCTTTAAATCCTCAGACCACTCGGGGAGTTGAAATAATAATAGCCGGATGCTATTTTTTATTATTATCAATAAAGGTACTATAATATATTTTCTAAGAATAGATTGAGTTAATAAGAGAGAACCTCTTATTATTTGAGCAAATTGGAAGCTATCCCAAGTTTCTGCAATTTCTATCCGTCTTTTTTCTTCTATTTTTGATTCTTCTTCCTCTTTTTTATAATTTTTTTTTTTTTTTTTTTCCACATGAAATTTCTAAGAATTGTTTTTTTGAGCCCCCGTATATCAAATGAAAAATCAAAAAGTTTATCTATTCTATCAAAAAAAAGGGGCGAGTGTGTTTTTGCTTGAAAAAATTCCCAAATAACAGTTTTACGCCTTTGGGAACGCATGGATCCTTTAATTATCTCTCGACGAAAATCAGATTGTTGTGAAAAACGGATCAAAGCCATTTCATCTTTTTGATCCGAATTTTGATTATCTTTGAGATTAGGATAAAGCTTGTTATCCGGCTCTTGATCAGTAAAAACCACTACACGTTTTGCTTTTCTTGAACGAATTCCGGGCTCCGTTGGTACATTTTCTTCAGTTTCGCCTTCCAATTCTTCGAATTCACTTGTTAATTTGTATGACCATCGAGGAACTTTTTTAGTTATTTCACGGATATCAATAAAATTTTTTATAAGAGTTTGATCGTTGTTATCAGTTATAACGACATCAAATAAAAATTTGAAAATTTTTATTTCTTCTTCTGAATGAATTTTTTCTTCTTGGGGTTCTGAAAAAAAAGAAAGTTTTTTCTCTATTGACAGAGATTTTCTATTAAATTTTTCTATTGTTTGCTCAAATTTGTGAGAATTAATCTTTAAAAGTATACCATGAATCTTGTTTATCCAAGATCCTCCTATATTATTTTTTATATAGCTTTCGGTTATGATTTGGAATGGAGCTAATTTTTTGATTCTTCCGCGGAGGATCCCGTGCAAAAATGGATCATAAATTTTCGGTAAATATTCTTTTTTAGTTTGATTATGACAAAATCGAGTCCTTTTTTCCAGTATATTTTCAACAGACCATTGCTTATCTAAAGCTTCAATTCGATTGAAAAATTCGTTTTTTAAATTTTCCCTTTTTTCTTCATTTATCAAACTCCAACAAGTAGAAACTTGATCAGAGGGTGCCTTTTCTCTTGTAAATGAAGGTATTTTTTTTTTTATCATTTCAAAAAAAGTGGCAAGGTTGGGGGGGTATGTAAAAGATATTCGCTCTTTTCCATCACTTCTGCATGTATAAAAAAAATATTGTGACATTTCATTTCTGACAGTATTTTCAATTTTATCATTTTTTATATATCGATTTGGTCGATTCCATCTTTTATAATCGAAAACTAGAATTACAAAAGGTTTTTCAAACCAAAAAA
>CACVBM020000629.1:0-11858 GCA_902728155.2 Microthlaspi erraticum
GAGATTAATAGGTTCACATTACTATGAGGACAAACATGAGTGAAACGGTCTCAATCCAAGGGAGGAACATCAAATGGACCTAATTTGGGAACCGGAAGAGGTAAGGAGTCCGAAATGTACCTCTGTGACTCCACATTGTGGAAACTCACTTGTAGTGTATAAGATGAACTAGATGGACCCATACTTACCAAACATGGATTAATAGGTTCTACACATGACTATGAGGACAAACATGAGTGAAACGGTCTCAATCCAAGGGAGGAACATCAAATGGACCTAATTTGGGAACCGGAAGAGGTAAGGAGTCCGAAATGTACCTCTGTGACTCCACATTGTGGAAACTCACTTGTAGTGTATAAGATGAACTAGATGGACCCATACTTACCCAAACATGGATTAATAGGTTCTACACATGACTATGAGGACAAACATGAGTGAAACGGTCTCAATCCAAGGGAGGAACATCAAATGGACCTAATTTGGGAACCGGAAGAGGTAAGGAGTCCGAAATGTACCTCTGTGACTCCACATTGTGGAAACTCACTTGTAGTGTATAAGATGAACTAGATGGACCCATACTTACCCAAACATGGATTAATAGGTTCTACACATGACTATGAGGACAAACATGAGTGAAACGGTCTCAATCCAAGGGAGGAACATCAAATGGACCTAATTTGGGAACCGGAAGAGGTAAGGAGTCCGAAATGTACCTCTGTGACTCCACATTGTGGAAACTCACTTGTAGTGTATAAGATGAACTAGATGGACCCATACTTACCAAACATGGATTAATAGGTTCTACACATGACTATGAGGACAAACATGAGTGAAACGGTCTCAATCCAAGGGAGGAACATCAAATGGACCTAATTTGGGAACCGGAAGAGGTAAGGAGTCCGAAATGTACCTCTGTGACTCCACATTGTGGAAACTCACTTGTAGTGTATAAGATGAACTAGATGGACCCATACTTACCCAAACATGGATTAATAGGTTCTACACATGACTATGAGGACAAACATGAGTGAAACGGTCTCAATCCAAGGGAGGAACATCAAATGGACCTAATTTGGGAACCGGAAGAGGTAAGGAGTCCGAAATGTACCTCTGTGACTCCACATTGTGGAAACTCACTTGTAGTGTATAAGATGAACTAGATGGACCCATACTTATCCAAACATGGATTAATAGGTTCTACACATGACTATGAGGACAAACATGAGTGAAACGGTCTCAATCCAAGGGAGGAACATCAAATGGACCTAATTTGGGAACCGGAAGAGGTAAGGAGTCCGAAATGTACCTCTGTGACTCCACATTGTGGAAACTCACTTGTAGTGTATAAGATGAACTAGATGGACCCATACTTATCCAAACATGGATTAATAGGTTCTACACATGACTATGAGGACAAACATGAGTGAAACGGTCTCAATCCAAGGGAGGAACATCAAATGGACCTAATTTGGGAACCGGAAGAGGTAAGGAGTCCGAAATGTACCTCTGTGACTCCACATTGTGGAAACTCACTTGTAGTGTATAAGATGAACTAGATGGACCCATACTTACCCAAACATGGATTAATAGGTTCTACACATGACTATGAGGACAAACATGAGTGAAACGGTCTCAATCCAAGGGAGGAACATCAAATGGACCTAATTTGGGAACCGGAAGAGGTAAGGAGTCCGAAATGTACCTCTGTGACTCCACATTGTGGAAACTCACTTGTAGTGTATAAGATGAACTAGATGGACCCATACTTACCCAAACATGGATTAATAGGTTCTACACATGACTATGAGGACAAACATGAGTGAAACGGTCTCAATCCAAGGGAGGAACATCAAATGGACCTAATTTGGGAACCGGAAGAGGTAAGGAGTCCGAAATGTACCTCTGTGACTCCACATTGTGGAAACTCACTTGTAGTGTATAAGATGAACTAGATGGACCCATACTTATCCAAACATGGATTAATAGGTTCTACACATGACTATGAGGACAAACATGAGTGAAACGGTCTCAATCCAAGGGAGGAACATCAAATGGACCTAATTTGGGAACCGGAAGAGGTAAGGAGTCCGAAATGTACCTCTGTGACTCCACATTGTGGAAACTCACTTGTAGTGTATAAGATGAACTAGATGGACCCATACTTACCCAAACATGGATTAATAGGTTCTACACATGACTATGAGGACAAACATGAGTGAAACGGTCTCAATCCAAGGGAGGAACATCAAATGGACCTAATTTGGGAACCGGAAGAGGTAAGGAGTCCGAAATGTACCTCTGTGACTCCACATTGTGGAAACTCACTTGTAGTGTATAAGATGAACTAGATGGACCCATACTTATCCAAACATGGATTAATAGGTTCTACACATGACTATGAGGACAAACATGAGTGAAACGGTCTCAATCCAAGGGAGGAACATCAAATGGACCTAATTTGGGAACCGGAAGAGGTAAGGAGTCCGAAATGTACCTCTGTGACTCCACATTGTGGAAACTCACTTGTAGTGTATAAGATGAACTAGATGGACCCATACTTATCCAAACATGGATTAATAGGTTCTACACATGACTATGAGGACAAACATGAGTGAAACGGTCTCAATCCAAGGGAGGAACATCAAATGGACCTAATTTGGGAACCGGAAGAGGTAAGGAGTCCGAAATGTACCTCTGTGACTCCACATTGTGGAAACTCACTTGTAGTGTATAAGATGAACTAGATGGACCCATACTTACCCAAACATGGATTAATAGGTTCTCACATGACTATGAGGACAAACATGAGTGAAACGGTCTCAATCCAAGGGAGGAACATCAAATGGACCTAATTTGGGAACCGGAAGAGGTAAGGAGTCCGAAATGTACCTCTGTGACTCCACATTGTGGAAACTCACTTGTAGTGTATAAGATGAACTAGATGGACCCATACTTACCCAAACATGGATTAATAGGTTCTACACATGACTATGAGGACAAACATGAGTGAAACGGTCTCAATCCAAGGGAGGAACATCAAATGGACCTAATTTGGGAACCGGAAGAGGTAAGGAGTCCGAAATGTACCTCTGTGACTCCACATTGTGGAAACTCACTTGTAGTGTATAAGATGAACTAGATGGACCCATACTTACCCAAACATGGATTAATAGGTTCTACACATGACTATGAGGACAAACATGAGTGAAACGGTCTCAATCCAAGGGAGGAACATCAAATGGACCTAATTTGGGAACCGGAAGAGGTAAGGAGTCCGAAATGTACCTCTGTGACTCCACATTGTGGAAACTCACTTGTAGTGTATAAGATGAACTAGATGGACCCATACTTACCCAAACATGGATTAATAGGTTCTACACATGACTATGAGGACAAACATGAGTGAAACGGTCTCAATCCAAGGGAGGAACATCAAATGGACCTAATTTGGGAACCGGAAGAGGTAAGGAGTCCGAAATGTACCTCTGTGACTCCACATTGTGGAAACTCACTTGTAGTGTATAAGATGAACTAGATGGACCCATACTTACCCAAACATGGATTAATAGGTTCTCCACATGACTATGAGGACAAACATGAGTGAAACGGTCTCAATCCAAGGGAGGAACATCAAATGGACCTAATTTGGGAACCGGAAGAGGTAAGGAGTCCGAAATGTACCTCTGTGACTCCACATTGTGGAAACTCACTTGTAGTGTATAAGATGAACTAGATGGACCCATACTTATCCAAACATGGATTAATAGGTTCTACACATGACTATGAGGACAAACATGAGTGAAACGGTCTCAATCCAAGGGAGGAACATCAAATGGACCTAATTTGGGAACCGGAAGAGGTAAGGAGTCCGAAATGTACCTCTGTGACTCCAGATTGTGGAAACTCACTTGTAGTGTATAAGATGAACTAGATGGACCCATACTTACCCAAACATGGATTAATAGGTTCTCCACATGACTATGAGGACAAACATGAGTGAAACGGTCTCAATCCAAGGGAGGAACATCAAATGGACCTAATTTGGGAACCGGAAGAGGTAAGGAGTCCGAAATGTACCTCTGTGACTCCAGATTGTGGAAACTCACTTGTAGTGTATAAGATGAACTAGATGGACCCATACTTACCCAAACATGGATTAATAGGTTCTACACATGACTATGAGGACAAACATGAGTGAAACGGTCTCAATCCAAGGGAGGAACATCAAATGGACCTAATTTGGGAACCGGAAGAGGTAAGGAGTCCGAAATGTACCTCTGTGACTCCAGATTGAGGAAACTCACTTGTAGTGTATAAGATGAACTAGATGGACCCATACTTACCCAAACATGGATTAATAGGTTCTACACATGACTATGAGGACAAACATGAGTGAAACGGTCTCAATCCAAGGGAGGAACATCAAATGGACCTAATTTGGGAACCGGAAGAGGTAAGGAGTCCGAAATGTACCTCTGTGACTCCACATTGTGGAAACTCACTTGTAGTGTATAAGATGAACTAGATGGACCCATACTTACCCAAACATGGATTAATAGGTTCTACACATGACTATGAGGACAAACATGAGTGAAACGGTCTCAATCCAAGGGAGGAACATCAAATGGACCTAATTTGGGAACCGGAAGAGGTAAGGAGTCCGAAATGTACCTCTGTGACTCCACATTGTGGAAACTCACTTGTAGTGTATAAGATGAACTAGATGGACCCATACTTACCCAAACATGGATTAATAGGTTCTACACATGACTATGAGGACAAACATGAGTGAAACGGTCTCAATCCAAGGGAGGAACATCAAATGGACCTAATTTGGGAACCGGAAGAGGTAAGGAGTCCGAAATGTACCTCTGTGACTCCACATTGTGGAAACTCACTTGTAGTGTATAAGATGAACTAGATGGACCCATACTTATCCAAACATGGATTAATAGGTTCTACACATGACTATGAGGACAAACATGAGTGAAACGGTCTCAATCCAAGGGAGGAACATCAAATGGACCTAATTTGGGAACCGGAAGAGGTAAGGAGTCCGAAATGTACCTCTGTGACTCCACATTGTGGAAACTCACTTGTAGTGTATAAGATGAACTAGATGGACCCATACTTACCCAAACATGGATTAATAGGTTCTCACATGACTATGAGGACAAACATGAGTGAAACGGTCTCAATCCAAGGGAGGAACATCAAATGGACCTAATTTGGGAACCGGAAGAGGTAAGGAGTCCGAAATGTACCTCTGTGACTCCACATTGTGGAAACTCACTTGTAGTGTATAAGATGAACTAGATGGACCCATACTTATCCAAACATGGATTAATAGGTTCTACACATGACTATGAGGACAAACATGAGTGAAACGGTCTCAATCCAAGGGAGGAACATCAAATGGACCTAATTTGGGAACCGGAAGAGGTAAGGAGTCCGAAATGTACCTCTGTGACTCCACATTGTGGAAACTCACTTGTAGTGTATAAGATGAACTAGATGGACCCATACTTACCCAAACATGGATTAATAGGTTCTACACATGACTATGAGGACAAACATGAGTGAAACGGTCTCAATCCAAGGGAGGAACATCAAATGGACCTAATTTGGGAACCGGAAGAGGTAAGGAGTCCGAAATGTACCTCTGTGACTCCACATTGTGGAAACTCACTTGTAGTGTATAAGATGAACTAGATGGACCCATACTTACCCAAACATGGATTAATAGGTTCTACACATGACTATGAGGACAAACATGAGTGAAACGGTCTCAATCCAAGGGAGGAACATCAAATGGACCTAATTTGGGAACCGGAAGAGGTAAGGAGTCCGAAATGTACCTCTGTGACTCCACATTGTGGAAACTCACTTGTAGTGTATAAGATGAACTAGATGGACCCATACTTATCCAAACATGGATTAATAGGTTCTACACATGACTATGAGGACAAACATGAGTGAAACGGTCTCAATCCAAGGGAGGAACATCAAATGGACCTAATTTGGGAACCGGAAGAGGTAAGGAGTCCGAAATGTACCTCTGTGACTCCAGATTGTGAAACTCACTTGTAGTGTATAAGATGAACTAGATGGACCCATACTTACCCAAACATGGATTAATAGGTTCTCCACATGACTATGAGGACAAACATGAGTGAAACGGTCTCAATCCAAGGGAGGAACATCAAATGGACCTAATTTGGGAACCGGAAGAGGTAAGGAGTCCGAAATGTACCTCTGTGACTCCACATTGAGGAAACTCACTTGTAGTGTATAAGATGAACTAGATGGACCCATACTTACCCAAACATGGATTAATAGGTTCTACACATGACTATGAGGACAAACATGAGTGAAACGGTCTCAATCCAAGGGAGGAACATCAAATGGACCAAATTTGGGAACCGGAAGAGGTAAGGAGTCCGAAATGTACCTCTGTGACTCCACATTGTGGAAACTCACTTGTAGTGTATAAGATGAACTAGATGGACCCATACTTACCCAAACATGGATTAATAGGTTCTACACATGACTATGAGGACAAACATGAGTGAAACGGTCTCAATCCAAGGGAGGAACATCAAATGGACCTAATTTGGGAACCGGAAGAGGTAAGGAGTCCGAAATGTACCTCTGTGACTCCAGATTGTGGAAACTCACTTGTAGTGTATAAGATGAACTAGATGGACCCATACTTACCCAAACATGGATTAATAGGTTCTACACATGACTATGAGGACAAACATGAGTGAAACGGTCTCAATCCAAGGGAGGAACATCAAATGGACCTAATTTGGGAACCGGAAGAGGTAAGGAGTCCGAAATGTACCTCTGTGACTCCAGATTGAGGAAACTCACTTGTAGTGTATAAGATGAACTAGATGGACCCATACTTACCCAAACATGGATTAATAGGTTCTACACATGACTATGAGGACAAACATGAGTGAAACGGTCTCAATCCAAGGGAGGAACATCAAATGGACCTAATTTGGGAACCGGAAGAGGTAAGGAGTCCGAAATGTACCTCTGTGACTCCACATTGTGGAAACTCACTTGTAGTGTATAAGATGAACTAGATGGACCCATACTTACCCAAACATGGATTAATAGGTTCTACACATGACTATGAGGACAAACATGAGTGAAACGGTCTCAATCCAAGGGAGGAACATCAAATGGACCTAATTTGGGAACCGGAAGAGGTAAGGAGTCCGAAATGTACCTCTGTGACTCCACATTGTGGAAACTCACTTGTAGTGTATAAGATGAACTAGATGGACCCATACTTACCCAAACATGGATTAATAGGTTCTACACATGACTATGAGGACAAACATGAGTGAAACGGTCTCAATCCAAGGGAGGAACATCAAATGGACCTAATTTGGGAACCGGAAGAGGTAAGGAGTCCGAAATGTACCTCTGTGACTCCACATTGTGGAAACTCACTTGTAGTGTATAAGATGAACTAGATGGACCCATACTTATCCAAACATGGATTAATAGGTTCTACACATGACTATGAGGACAAACATGAGTGAAACGGTCTCAATCCAAGGGAGGAACATCAAATGGACCTAATTTGGGAACCGGAAGAGGTAAGGAGTCCGAAATGTACCTCTGTGACTCACAGATTGTGGAAACTCACTTGTAGTGTATAAGATGAACTAGATGGACCCATACTTACCCAAACATGGATTAATAGGTTCTACACATGACTATGAGGACAAACATGAGTGAAACGGTCTCAATCCAAGGGAGGAACATCAAATGGACCTAATTTGGGAACCGGAAGAGGTAAGGAGTCCGAAATGTACCTCTGTGACTCCACATTGTGGAAACTCACTTGTAGTGTATAAGATGAACTAGATGGACCCATACTTACCCAAACATGGATTAATAGGTTCTACACATGACTATGAGGACAAACATGAGTGAAACGGTCTCAATCCAAGGGAGGAACATCAAATGGACCTAATTTGGGAACCGGAAGAGGTAAGGAGTCCGAAATGTACCTCTGTGACTCCAGATTGGGAAACTCACTTGTAGTGTATAAGATGAACTAGATGGACCCATACTTACCCAAACATGGATTAATAGGTTCTACACATGACTATGAGGACAAACATGAGTGAAACGGTCTCAATCCAAGGGAGGAACATCAAATGGACCTAATTTGGGAACCGGAAGAGGTAAGGAGTCCGAAATGTACCTCTGTGACTCCACATTGTGGAAACTCACTTGTAGTGTATAAGATGAACTAGATGGACCCATACTTATCCAAACATGGATTAATAGGTTCTACACATGACTATGAGGACAAACATGAGTGAAACGGTCTCAATCCAAGGGAGGAACATCAAATGGACCTAATTTGGGAACCGGAAGAGGTAAGGAGTCCGAAATGTACCTCTGTGACTCCAGATTGTGGAAACTCACTTGTAGTGTATAAGATGAACTAGATGGACCCATACTTACCCAAACATGGATTAATAGGTTCTACACATGACTATGAGGACAAACATGAGTGAAACGGTCTCAATCCAAGGGAGGAACATCAAATGGACCAAATTTGGGAACCGGAAGAGGTAAGGAGTCCGAAATGTACCTCTGTGACTCCACATTGTGGAAACTCACTTGTAGTGTATAAGATGAACTAGATGGACCCATACTTACCAAACATGGATTAATAGGTTCTACACATGACTATGAGGACAAACATGAGTGAAACGGTCTCAATCCAAGGGAGGAACATCAAATGGACCTAATTTGGGAACCGGAAGAGGTAAGGAGTCCGAAATGTACCTCTGTGACTCCACATTGTGGAAACTCACTTGTAGTGTATAAGATGAACTAGATGGACCCATACTTACCCAAACATGGATTAATAGGTTCTCCACATGACTATGAGGACAAACATGAGTGAAACGGTCTCAATCCAAGGGAGGAACATCAAATGGACCTAATTTGGGAACCGGAAGAGGTAAGGAGTCCGAAATGTACCTCTGTGACTCCACATTGTGGAAACTCACTTGTAGTGTATAAGATGAACTAGATGGACCCATACTTACCCAAACATGGATTAATAGGTTCTCCACATGACTATGAGGACAAACATGAGTGAAACGGTCTCAATCCAAGGGAGGAACATCAAATGGACCTAATTTGGGAACCGGAAGAGGTAAGGAGTCCGAAATGTACCTCTGTGACTCCACATTGTGGAAACTCACTTGTAGTGTATAAGATGAACTAGATGGACCCATACTTACCCAAACATGGATTAATAGGTTCTACACATGACTATGAGGACAAACATGAGTGAAACGGTCTCAATCCAAGGGAGGAACATCAAATGGACCTAATTTGGGAACCGGAAGAGGTAAGGAGTCCGAAATGTACCTCTGTGACTCCACATTGAGGAAACTCACTTGTAGTGTATAAGATGAACTAGATGGACCCATACTTACCCAAACATGGATTAATAGGTTCTACACATGACTATGAGGACAAACATGAGTGAAACGGTCTCAATCCAAGGGAGGAACATCAAATGGACCTAATTTGGGAACCGGAAGAGGTAAGGAGTCCGAAATGTACCTCTGTGACTCCACATTGTGGAAACTCACTTGTAGTGTATAAGATGAACTAGATGGACCCATACTTACCCAAACATGGATTAATAGGTTCTACACATGACTATGAGGACAAACATGAGTGAAACGGTCTCAATCCAAGGGAGGAACATCAAATGGACCTAATTTGGGAACCGGAAGAGGTAAGGAGTCCGAAATGTACCTCTGTGACTCCAGATTGAGGAAACTCACTTGTAGTGTATAAGATGAACTAGATGGACCCATACTTACCCAAACATGGATTAATAGGTTCTACACATGACTATGAGGACAAACATGAGTGAAACGGTCTCAATCCAAGGGAGGAACATCAAATGGACCTAATTTGGGAACCGGAAGAGGTAAGGAGTCCGAAATGTACCTCTGTGACTCCACATTGTGGAAACTCACTTGTAGTGTATAAGATGAACTAGATGGACCCATACTTACCCAAACATGGATTAATAGGTTCTACACATGACTATGAGGACAAACATGAGTGAAACGGTCTCAATCCAAGGGAGGAACATCAAATGGACCTAATTTGGGAACCGGAAGAGGTAAGGAGTCCGAAATGTACCTCTGTGACTCCACATTGTGGAAACTCACTTGTAGTGTATAAGATGAACTAGATGGACCCATACTTACCCAAACATGGATTAATAGGTTCTCCACATGACTATGAGGACAAACATGAGTGAAACGGTCTCAATCCAAGGGAGGAACATCAAATGGACCTAATTTGGGAACCGGAAGAGGTAAGGAGTCCGAAATGTACCTCTGTGACTCCACATTGTGGAAACTCACTTGTAGTGTATAAGATGAACTAGATGGACCCATACTTACCCAAACATGGATTAATAGGTTCTACACATGACTATGAGGACAAACATGAGTGAAACGGTCTCAATCCAAGGGAGGAACATCAAATGGACCTAATTTGGGAACCGGAAGAGGTAAGGAGTCCGAAATGTACCTCTGTGACTCCAGATTGTGGAAACTCACTTGTAGTGTATAAGATGAACTAGATGGACCCATACTTACCCAAACATGGATTAATAGGTTCTCACATGACTATGAGGACAAACATGAGTGAAACGGTCTCAATCCAAGGGAGGAACATCAAATGGACCTAATTTGGGAACCGGAAGAGGTAAGGAGTCCGAAATGTACCTCTGTGACTCCACATTGTGGAAACTCACTTGTAGTGTATAAGATGAACTAGATGGACCCATACTTACCCAAACATGGATTAATAGGTTCTACACATGACTATGAGGACAAACATGAGTGAAACGGTCTCAATCCAAGGGAGGAACATCAAATGGACCTAATTTGGGAACCGGAAGAGGTAAGGAGTCCGAAATGTACCTCTGTGACTCCAGATTGTGGAAACTCACTTGTAGTGTATAAGATGAACTAGATGGACCCATACTTACCCAAACATGGATTAATAGGTTCTCCACATGACTATGAGGACAAACATGAGTGAAACGGTCTCAATCCAAGGGAGGAACATCAAATGGACCTAATTTGGGAACCGGAAGAGGTAAGGAGTCCGAAATGTACCTCTGTGACTCCACATTGTGGAAACTCACTTGTAGTGTATAAGATGAACTAGATGGACCCATACTTATCCAAACATGGATTAATAGGTTCTACACATGACTATGAGGACAAACATGAGTGAAACGGTCTCAATCCAAGGGAGGAACATCAAATGGACCTAATTTGGGAACCGGAAGAGGTAAGGAGTCCGAAATGTACCTCTGTGACTCCACATTGTGGAAACTCACTTGTAGTGTATAAGATGAACTAGATGGACCCATACTTATCCAAACATGGATTAATAGGTTCTCCACATTACTATGAGGACAAACATGAGTGAAACGGTCTCAATCCAAGGGAGGAACATCAAATGGACCAAATTTGGGAACCGGAAGAGGTAAGGAGTCCGAAATGTACCTCTGTGACTCCAGATTGAGGAAACTCACTTGTAGTGTATAAGATGAACTAGATGGACCCATACTTACCCAAACATGGATTAATAGCTTCTACATGACTATGAGGACAAACATGAGTGAAACGGTCTCAATCCAAGGGAGGAACATAGGAACATCAAATAGACAATTTGGGAACCGGAAGAGGTAAGGAGTCCGAAATGTACCTCTGTGACTCCCCATTGTGTGAAACTCACATTGTAGTGTATAAGATGAACAAGATGGC
>CACVBM020000630.1:0-11842 GCA_902728155.2 Microthlaspi erraticum
TCATCTTATACACTACAAGTGAGTTTCCTCAATGTGGAGTCACAGAGGTACATTTCGGACTCCTTACCTCTTCCGGTTCCCAAATTTGGTCCATTTGATGTTCCTCCCTTGGATTGAGACCGTTTCACTCATGTTTGTCCTCATAGTCATGTGGAGAACCTATTAATCCATGTTTGGGTAAGTATGGGTCCATCTAGTTCATCTTATACACTACAAGTGAGTTTCCACAATGTGGAGTCACAGAGGTACATTTCGGACTCCTTACCTCTTCCGGTTCCCAAATTTGGTCCATTTGATGTTCCTCCCTTGGATTGAGACCGTTTCACTCATGTTTGTCCTCATAGTCATGTGGAGAACCTATTAATCCATGTTTGGGTAAGTATGGGTCCATCTAGTTCATCTTATACACTACAAGTGAGTTTCCACAATGTGGAGTCACAGAGGTACATTTCGGACTCCTTACCTCTTCCGGTTCCCAAATTTGGTCCATTTGATGTTCCTCCCTTGGATTGAGACCGTTTCACTCATGTTTGTCCTCATAGTCATGTGGAGAACCTATTAATCCATGTTTGGGTAAGTATGGGTCCATCTAGTTCATCTTATACACTACAAGTGAGTTTCCTCAATGTGGAGTCACAGAGGTACATTTCGGACTCCTTACCTCTTCCGGTTCCCAAATTTGGTCCATTTGATGTTCCTCCCTTGGATTGAGACCGTTTCACTCATGTTTGTCCTCATAGTCATGTGTAGAACCTATTAATCCATGTTTGGGTAAGTATGGGTCCATCTAGTTCATCTTATACACTACAAGTGAGTTTCCACAATGTGGAGTCACAGAGGTACATTTCGGACTCCTTACCTCTTCCGGTTCCCAAATTTGGTCCATTTGATGTTCCTCCCTTGGATTGAGACCGTTTCACTCATGTTTGTCCTCATAGTCATGTGGAGAACCTATTAATCCATGTTTGGGTAAGTATGGGTCCATCTAGTTCATCTTATACACTACAAGTGAGTTTCCACAATGTGGAGTCACAGAGGTACATTTCGGACTCCTTACCTCTTCCGGTTCCCAAATTTGGTCCATTTGATGTTCCTCCCTTGGATTGAGACCGTTTCACTCATGTTTGTCCTCATAGTATGTGAGAACCTATTAATCCATGTTTGGGTAAGTATGGGTCCATCTAGTTCATCTTATACACTACAAGTGAGTTTCCTCAATGTGGAGTCACAGAGGTACATTTCGGACTCCTTACCTCTTCCGGTTCCCAAATTTGGTCCATTTGATGTTCCTCCCTTGGATTGAGACCGTTTCACTCATGTTTGTCCTCATAGTCATGTGGAGAACCTATTAATCCATGTTTGGGTAAGTATGGGTCCATCTAGTTCATCTTATACACTACAAGTGAGTTTCCACAATGTGGAGTCACAGAGGTACATTTCGGACTCCTTACCTCTTCCGGTTCCCAAATTTGGTCCATTTGATGTTCCTCCCTTGGATTGAGACCGTTTCACTCATGTTTGTCCTCATAGTCATGTGTAGAACCTATTAATCCATGTTTGGGTAAGTATGGGTCCATCTAGTTCATCTTATACACTACAAGTGAGTTTCCACAATGTGGAGTCACAGAGGTACATTTCGGACTCCTTACCTCTTCCGGTTCCCAAATTTGGTCCATTTGATGTTCCTCCCTTGGATTGAGACCGTTTCACTCATGTTTGTCCTCATAGTCATGTGGAGAACCTATTAATCCATGTTTGGGTAAGTATGGGTCCATCTAGTTCATCTTATACACTACAAGTGAGTTTCCACAATGTGGAGTCACAGAGGTACATTTCGGACTCCTTACCTCTTCCGGTTCCCAAATTTGGTCCATTTGATGTTCCTCCCTTGGATTGAGACCGTTTCACTCATGTTTGTCCTCATAGTCATGTGTAGAACTATTAATCCATGTTTGGGTAAGTATGGGTCCATCTAGTTCATCTTATACACTACAAGTGAGTTTCCTCAATGTGGAGTCACAGAGGTACATTTCGGACTCCTTACCTCTTCCGGTTCCCAAATTTGGTCCATTTGATGTTCCTCCCTTGGATTGAGACCGTTTCACTCATGTTTGTCCTCATAGTCATGTGGAGAACCTATTAATCCATGTTTGGGTAAGTATGGGTCCATCTAGTTCATCTTATACACTACAAGTGAGTTTCCTCAATGTGGAGTCACAGAGGTACATTTCGGACTCCTTACCTCTTCCGGTTCCCAAATTTGGTCCATTTGATGTTCCTCCCTTGGATTGAGACCGTTTCACTCATGTTTGTCCTCATAGTCATGTGGAGAACCTATTAATCCATGTTTGGGTAAGTATGGGTCCATCTAGTTCATCTTATACACTACAAGTGAGTTTCCTCAATGTGGAGTCACAGAGGTACATTTCGGACTCCTTACCTCTTCCGGTTCCCAAATTTGGTCCATTTGATGTTCCTCCCTTGGATTGAGACCGTTTCACTCATGTTTGTCCTCATAGTCATGTGTAGAACCTATTAATCCATGTTTGGGTAAGTATGGGTCCATCTAGTTCATCTTATACACTACAAGTGAGTTTCCACAATGTGGAGTCACAGAGGTACATTTCGGACTCCTTACCTCTTCCGGTTCCCAAATTTGGTCCATTTGATGTTCCTCCCTTGGATTGAGACCGTTTCACTCATGTTTGTCCTCATAGTCATGTGGAGAACCTATTAATCCATGTTTGGGTAAGTATGGGTCCATCTAGTTCATCTTATACACTACAAGTGAGTTTCCACAATGTGGAGTCACAGAGGTACATTTCGGACTCCTTACCTCTTCCGGTTCCCAAATTTGGTCCATTTGATGTTCCTCCCTTGGATTGAGACCGTTTCACTCATGTTTGTCCTCATAGTCATGTGGAGAACCTATTAATCCATGTTTGGGTAAGTATGGGTCCATCTAGTTCATCTTATACACTACAAGTGAGTTTCCACAATGTGGAGTCACAGAGGTACATTTCGGACTCCTTACCTCTTCCGGTTCCCAAATTTGGTCCATTTGATGTTCCTCCCTTGGATTGAGACCGTTTCACTCATGTTTGTCCTCATAGTCATGTGGAGAACCTATTAATCCATGTTTGGGTAAGTATGGGTCCATCTAGTTCATCTTATACACTACAAGTGAGTTTCCACAATGTGGAGTCACAGAGGTACATTTCGGACTCCTTACCTCTTCCGGTTCCCAAATTTGGTCCATTTGATGTTCCTCCCTTGGATTGAGACCGTTTCACTCATGTTTGTCCTCATAGTCATGTGGAGAACCTATTAATCCATGTTTGGGTAAGTATGGGTCCATCTAGTTCATCTTATACACTACAAGTGAGTTTCCACAATGTGGAGTCACAGAGGTACATTTCGGACTCCTTACCTCTTCCGGTTCCCAAATTTGGTCCATTTGATGTTCCTCCCTTGGATTGAGACCGTTTCACTCATGTTTGTCCTCATAGTCATGTGGAGAACCTATTAATCCATGTTTGGGTAAGTATGGGTCCATCTAGTTCATCTTATACACTACAAGTGAGTTTCCACAATGTGGAGTCACAGAGGTACATTTCGGACTCCTTACCTCTTCCGGTTCCCAAATTTGGTCCATTTGATGTTCCTCCCTTGGATTGAGACCGTTTCACTCATGTTTGTCCTCATAGTCATGTGTAGAACCTATTAATCCATGTTTGGGTAAGTATGGGTCCATCTAGTTCATCTTATACACTACAAGTGAGTTTCCACAATGTGGAGTCACAGAGGTACATTTCGGACTCCTTACCTCTTCCGGTTCCCAAATTTGGTCCATTTGATGTTCCTCCCTTGGATTGAGACCGTTTCACTCATGTTTGTCCTCATAGTCATGTAGAACCTATTAATCCATGTTTGGGTAAGTATGGGTCCATCTAGTTCATCTTATACACTACAAGTGAGTTTCCACAATGTGGAGTCACAGAGGTACATTTCGGACTCCTTACCTCTTCCGGTTCCCAAATTTGGTCCATTTGATGTTCCTCCCTTGGATTGAGACCGTTTCACTCATGTTTGTCCTCATAGTCATGTGTAGAACCTATTAATCCATGTTTGGGTAAGTATGGGTCCATCTAGTTCATCTTATACACTACAAGTGAGTTTCCTCAATGTGGAGTCACAGAGGTACATTTCGGACTCCTTACCTCTTCCGGTTCCCAAATTTGGTCCATTTGATGTTCCTCCCTTGGATTGAGACCGTTTCACTCATGTTTGTCCTCATAGTAATGTGGAGAACCTATTAATCCATGTTTGGGTAAGTATGGGTCCATCTAGTTCATCTTATACACTACAAGTGAGTTTCCACAATGTGGAGTCACAGAGGTACATTTCGGACTCCTTACCTCTTCCGGTTCCCAAATTTGGTCCATTTGATGTTCCTCCCTTGGATTGAGACCGTTTCACTCATGTTTGTCCTCATAGTCATGTGGAGAACCTATTAATCCATGTTTGGGTAAGTATGGGTCCATCTAGTTCATCTTATACACTACAAGTGAGTTTCCACAATGTGGAGTCACAGAGGTACATTTCGGACTCCTTACCTCTTCCGGTTCCCAAATTTGGTCCATTTGATGTTCCTCCCTTGGATTGAGACCGTTTCACTCATGTTTGTCCTCATAGTCATGTGGAGAACCTATTAATCCATGTTTGGGTAAGTATGGGTCCATCTAGTTCATCTTATACACTACAAGTGAGTTTCCTCAATGTGGAGTCACAGAGGTACATTTCGGACTCCTTACCTCTTCCGGTTCCCAAATTTGGTCCATTTGATGTTCCTCCCTTGGATTGAGACCGTTTCACTCATGTTTGTCCTCATAGTCATGTGGAGAACCTATTAATCCATGTTTGGGTAAGTATGGGTCCATCTAGTTCATCTTATACACTACAAGTGAGTTTCCACAATGTGGAGTCACAGAGGTACATTTCGGACTCCTTACCTCTTCCGGTTCCCAAATTTGGTCCATTTGATGTTCCTCCCTTGGATTGAGACCGTTTCACTCATGTTTGTCCTCATAGTCATGTGGAGAACCTATTAATCCATGTTTGGGTAAGTATGGGTCCATCTAGTTCATCTTATACACTACAAGTGAGTTTCCACAATGTGGAGTCACAGAGGTACATTTCGGACTCCTTACCTCTTCCGGTTCCCAAATTTGGTCCATTTGATGTTCCTCCCTTGGATTGAGACCGTTTCACTCATGTTTGTCCTCATAGTCATGTGGAGAACCTATTAATCCATGTTTGGGTAAGTATGGGTCCATCTAGTTCATCTTATACACTACAAGTGAGTTTCCTCAATGTGGAGTCACAGAGGTACATTTCGGACTCCTTACCTCTTCCGGTTCCCAAATTTGGTCCATTTGATGTTCCTCCCTTGGATTGAGACCGTTTCACTCATGTTTGTCCTCATAGTCATGTGTAGAACCTATTAATCCATGTTTGGGTAAGTATGGGTCCATCTAGTTCATCTTATACACTACAAGTGAGTTTCCACAATGTGGAGTCACAGAGGTACATTTCGGACTCCTTACCTCTTCCGGTTCCCAAATTTGGTCCATTTGATGTTCCTCCCTTGGATTGAGACCGTTTCACTCATGTTTGTCCTCATAGTATGTGGAGAACCTATTAATCCATGTTTGGGTAAGTATGGGTCCATCTAGTTCATCTTATACACTACAAGTGAGTTTCCACAATGTGGAGTCACAGAGGTACATTTCGGACTCCTTACCTCTTCCGGTTCCCAAATTTGGTCCATTTGATGTTCCTCCCTTGGATTGAGACCGTTTCACTCATGTTTGTCCTCATAGTCATGTGGAGAACCTATTAATCCATGTTTGGGTAAGTATGGGTCCATCTAGTTCATCTTATACACTACAAGTGAGTTTCCTCAATCTGGAGTCACAGAGGTACATTTCGGACTCCTTACCTCTTCCGGTTCCCAAATTTGGTCCATTTGATGTTCCTCCCTTGGATTGAGACCGTTTCACTCATGTTTGTCCTCATAGTCATGTGGAGAACTATTAATCCATGTTTGGGTAAGTATGGGTCCATCTAGTTCATCTTATACACTACAAGTGAGTTTCCTCAATCTGGAGTCACAGAGGTACATTTCGGACTCCTTACCTCTTCCGGTTCCCAAATTTGGTCCATTTGATGTTCCTCCCTTGGATTGAGACCGTTTCACTCATGTTTGTCCTCATAGTAATGTGGAGAACCTATTAATCCATGTTTGGGTAAGTATGGGTCCATCTAGTTCATCTTATACACTACAAGTGAGTTTCCTCAATGTGGAGTCACAGAGGTACATTTCGGACTCCTTACCTCTTCCGGTTCCCAAATTTGGTCCATTTGATGTTCCTCCCTTGGATTGAGACCGTTTCACTCATGTTTGTCCTCATAGTCATGTGGAGAACCTATTAATCCATGTTTGGGTAAGTATGGGTCCATCTAGTTCATCTTATACACTACAAGTGAGTTTCCTCAATCTGGAGTCACAGAGGTACATTTCGGACTCCTTACCTCTTCCGGTTCCCAAATTTGGTCCATTTGATGTTCCTCCCTTGGATTGAGACCGTTTCACTCATGTTTGTCCTCATAGTATGTGGAGAACCTATTAATCCATGTTTGGGTAAGTATGGGTCCATCTAGTTCATCTTATACACTACAAGTGAGTTTCCTCAATGTGGAGTCACAGAGGTACATTTCGGACTCCTTACCTCTTCCGGTTCCCAAATTTGGTCCATTTGATGTTCCTCCCTTGGATTGAGACCGTTTCACTCATGTTTGTCCTCATAGTAATGTGGAGAACCTATTAATCCATGTTTGGGTAAGTATGGGTCCATCTAGTTCATCTTATACACTACAAGTGAGTTTCCTCAATCTGGAGTCACAGAGGTACATTTCGGACTCCTTACCTCTTCCGGTTCCCAAATTTGGTCCATTTGATGTTCCTCCCTTGGATTGAGACCGTTTCACTCATGTTTGTCCTCATAGTATGTGGAGAACCTATTAATCCATGTTTGGGTAAGTATGGGTCCATCTAGTTCATCTTATACACTACAAGTGAGTTTCCTCAATGTGGAGTCACAGAGGTACATTTCGGACTCCTTACCTCTTCCGGTTCCCAAATTTGGTCCATTTGATGTTCCTCCCTTGGATTGAGACCGTTTCACTCATGTTTGTCCTCATAGTAATGTGGAGAACCTATTAATCCATGTTTGGGTAAGTATGGGTCCATCTAGTTCATCTTATACACTACAAGTGAGTTTCCTCAATCTGGAGTCACAGAGGTACATTTCGGACTCCTTACCTCTTCCGGTTCCCAAATTTGGTCCATTTGATGTTCCTCCCTTGGATTGAGACCGTTTCACTCATGTTTGTCCTCATAGTCATGTGGAGAACCTATTAATCCATGTTTGGGTAAGTATGGGTCCATCTAGTTCATCTTATACACTACAAGTGAGTTTCCTCAATCTGGAGTCACAGAGGTACATTTCGGACTCCTTACCTCTTCCGGTTCCCAAATTTGGTCCATTTGATGTTCCTCCCTTGGATTGAGACCGTTTCACTCATGTTTGTCCTCATAGTCATGTGGAGAACCTATTAATCCATGTTTGGGTAAGTATGGGTCCATCTAGTTCATCTTATACACTACAAGTGAGTTTCCTCAATGTGGAGTCACAGAGGTACATTTCGGACTCCTTACCTCTTCCGGTTCCCAAATTTGGTCCATTTGATGTTCCTCCCTTGGATTGAGACCGTTTCACTCATGTTTGTCCTCATAGTCATGTGGAGAACCTATTAATCCATGTTTGGGTAAGTATGGGTCCATCTAGTTCATCTTATACACTACAAGTGAGTTTCCTCAATGTGGAGTCACAGAGGTACATTTCGGACTCCTTACCTCTTCCGGTTCCCAAATTTGGTCCATTTGATGTTCCTCCCTTGGATTGAGACCGTTTCACTCATGTTTGTCCTCATAGTAATGTGGAGAACCTATTAATCCATGTTTGGGTAAGTATGGGTCCATCTAGTTCATCTTATACACTACAAGTGAGTTTCCACAATGTGGAGTCACAGAGGTACATTTCGGACTCCTTACCTCTTCCGGTTCCCAAATTTGGTCCATTTGATGTTCCTCCCTTGGATTGAGACCGTTTCACTCATGTTTGTCCTCATAGTAATGTGGAGAACCTATTAATCCATGTTTGGGTAAGTATGGGTCCATCTAGTTCATCTTATACACTACAAGTGAGTTTCCTCAATGTGGAGTCACAGAGGTACATTTCGGACTCCTTACCTCTTCCGGTTCCCAAATTTGGTCCATTTGATGTTCCTCCCTTGGATTGAGACCGTTTCACTCATGTTTGTCCTCATAGTATGTGGAGAACCTATTAATCCATGTTTGGGTAAGTATGGGTCCATCTAGTTCATCTTATACACTACAAGTGAGTTTCCACAATGTGGAGTCACAGAGGTACATTTCGGACTCCTTACCTCTTCCGGTTCCCAAATTTGGTCCATTTGATGTTCCTCCCTTGGATTGAGACCGTTTCACTCATGTTTGTCCTCATAGTATGTGGAGAACCTATTAATCCATGTTTGGGTAAGTATGGGTCCATCTAGTTCATCTTATACACTACAAGTGAGTTTCCACAATGTGGAGTCACAGAGGTACATTTCGGACTCCTTACCTCTTCCGGTTCCCAAATTTGGTCCATTTGATGTTCCTCCCTTGGATTGAGACCGTTTCACTCATGTTTGTCCTCATAGTCATGTGGAGAACCTATTAATCCATGTTTGGGTAAGTATGGGTCCATCTAGTTCATCTTATACACTACAAGTGAGTTTCCACAATGTGGAGTCACAGAGGTACATTTCGGACTCCTTACCTCTTCCGGTTCCCAAATTTGGTCCATTTGATGTTCCTCCCTTGGATTGAGACCGTTTCACTCATGTTTGTCCTCATAGTAATGTGGAGAACCTATTAATCCATGTTTGGGTAAGTATGGGTCCATCTAGTTCATCTTATACACTACAAGTGAGTTTCCACAATGTGGAGTCACAGAGGTACATTTCGGACTCCTTACCTCTTCCGGTTCCCAAATTTGGTCCATTTGATGTTCCTCCCTTGGATTGAGACCGTTTCACTCATGTTTGTCCTCATAGTCAATGTGGAGAACCTATTAATCCATGTTTGGGTAAGTATGGGTCCATCTAGTTCATCTTATACACTACAAGTGAGTTTCCTCAATCTGGAGTCACAGAGGTACATTTCGGACTCCTTACCTCTTCCGGTTCCCAAATTTGGTCCATTTGATGTTCCTCCCTTGGATTGAGACCGTTTCACTCATGTTTGTCCTCATAGTCATGTGGAGAACCTATTAATCCATGTTTGGGTAAGTATGGGTCCATCTAGTTCATCTTATACACTACAAGTGAGTTTCCTCAATCTGGAGTCACAGAGGTACATTTCGGACTCCTTACCTCTTCCGGTTCCCAAATTTGGTCCATTTGATGTTCCTCCCTTGGATTGAGACCGTTTCACTCATGTTTGTCCTCATAGTCATGTGGAGAACTATTAATCCATGTTTGGGTAAGTATGGGTCCATCTAGTTCATCTTATACACTACAAGTGAGTTTCCTCAATCTGGAGTCACAGAGGTACATTTCGGACTCCTTACCTCTTCCGGTTCCCAAATTTGGTCCATTTGATGTTCCTCCCTTGGATTGAGACCGTTTCACTCATGTTTGTCCTCATAGTATGTGGAGAACCTATTAATCCATGTTTGGGTAAGTATGGGTCCATCTAGTTCATCTTATACACTACAAGTGAGTTTCCTCAATCTGGAGTCACAGAGGTACATTTCGGACTCCTTACCTCTTCCGGTTCCCAAATTTGGTCCATTTGATGTTCCTCCCTTGGATTGAGACCGTTTCACTCATGTTTGTCCTCATAGTCATGTGGAGAACTATTAATCCATGTTTGGGTAAGTATGGGTCCATCTAGTTCATCTTATACACTACAAGTGAGTTTCCACAATGTGGAGTCACAGAGGTACATTTCGGACTCCTTACCTCTTCCGGTTCCCAAATTTGGTCCATTTGATGTTCCTCCCTTGGATTGAGACCGTTTCACTCATGTTTGTCCTCATAGTAATGTGGAGAACCTATTAATCCATGTTTGGGTAAGTATGGGTCCATCTAGTTCATCTTATACACTACAAGTGAGTTTCCTCAATGTGGAGTCACAGAGGTACATTTCGGACTCCTTACCTCTTCCGGTTCCCAAATTTGGTCCATTTGATGTTCCTCCCTTGGATTGAGACCGTTTCACTCATGTTTGTCCTCATAGTCCTATTAATCCATGTTTGGGTAAGTATGGGTCCATCTAGTTCATCTTATACACTACAAGTGAGTTTCCTCAATCTGGAGTCACAGAGGTACATTTCGGACTCCTTACCTCTTCCGGTTCCCAAATTTGGTCCATTTGATGTTCCTCCCTTGGATTGAGACCGTTTCACTCATGTTTGTCCTCATAGTAATGTGGAGAACCTATTAATCCATGTTTGGGTAAGTATGGGTCCATCTAGTTCATCTTATACACTACAAGTGAGTTTCCTCAATCTGGAGTCACAGAGGTACATTTCGGACTCCTTACCTCTTCCGGTTCCCAAATTTGGTCCATTTGATGTTCCTCCCTTGGATTGAGACCGTTTCACTCATGTTTGTCCTCATAGTCATGTGTAGAACCTATTAATCCATGTTTGGGTAAGTATGGGTCCATCTAGTTCATCTTATACACTACAAGTGAGTTTCCTCAATCTGGAGTCACAGAGGTACATTTCGGACTCCTTACCTCTTCCGGTTCCCAAATTTGGTCCATTTGATGTTCCTCCCTTGGATTGAGACCGTTTCACTCATGTTTGTCCTCATAGTCAATGTGTAGAACTATTAATCCATGTTTGGGTAAGTATGGGTCCATCTAGTTCATCTTATACACTACAAGTGAGTTTCCTCAATCTGGAGTCACAGAGGTACATTTCGGACTCCTTACCTCTTCCGGTTCCCAAATTTGGTCCATTTGATGTTCCTCCCTTGGATTGAGACCGTTTCACTCATGTTTGTCCTCATAGTCATGTGTAGAAGCTATTAATCCATGTTTGGGTAAGTATGGGTCCATCTAGTTCATCTTATACACTACAAGTGAGTTTCCTCAATCTGGAGTCACAGAGGTACATTTCGGACTCCTTACCTCTTCCGGTTCCCAAATTTGGTCCATTTGATGTTCCTCCCTTGGATTGAGACCGTTTCACTCATGTTTGTCCTCATAGTCATGTGTAGAAGCTATTAATCCATGTTTGGGTAAGTATGGGTCCATCTAGTTCATCTTATACACTACAAGTGAGTTTCCACAATCTGGAGTCACAGAGGTACATTTCGGACTCCTTACCTCTTCCGGTTCCCAAATTTGGTCCATTTGATGTTCCTCCCTTGGATTGAGACCGTTTCACTCATGTTTGTCCTCATAGTCATGTGTAGAACTATTAATCCATGTTTGGGTAAGTATGGGTCCATCTAGTTCATCTTATACACTACAAGTGAGTTTCCTCAATCTGGAGTCACAGAGGTACATTTCGGACTCCTTACCTCTTCCGGTTCCCAAATTTGGTCCATTTGATGTTCCTCCCTTGGATTGAGACCGTTTCACTCATGTTTGTCCTCATAGTCATGTGGAGAACTATTAATCCATGTTTGGGTAAGTATG
>CACVBM020000631.1:0-11841 GCA_902728155.2 Microthlaspi erraticum
TTAACCTGGTCAGCTGCCTTGGCCGAGTATGGTACCATATGACGATATGGGATCCAACCAGACATTGGCATGGTGCGCCAGTAAGGCCAATAGATGGGAGGATGAACCGGGTACCGCGATGGACTGTAGTGCCCGGGTGAAGGCGTTCATCTAGTTTCTGTGTGATTCCGGATGAGCGTGAACCTTCACAGGCGTGGGCTGAGAATGTGGCTTATGCACCTAGAGGCCTCACTGCATGTAGAAGTCAAGTATTCCGCTACTTGATTAGGGTTGCTTTGCATATAGATTGATTGTGTGCATTGCTTGATTGATTGATTGCTTGTTTGAGTGTTGTTATAGTCTTGGATTGATCGTACCTGTTCTTGTTTGATTGGGGTACGGTTAGTCTTAAGGCTATAGCAGCAATATTGCATAATTGCTTTGTGTTGCAGGTGGCGGATGAGATCCCGCCTTTTTCTTTTGGGGTTTGGGTTTGGGGAATAACCTTTGTATAGAGGGTCCTGAACTCACTGAGTAACATTAGGTTACTCATGATGATTATTTGTCTTACAGGTAGCTCGGAGTAGAATCCTGTGAACAGGAGGCAGAACAGTCGAAGACCGGAGTAGTTTGGTTGGCTTTTTGCAAAACTCGGTTTTCGGGTAATGTATGTATAATTATCTTTTGGCATTAGGCCGCAGCTGCAACATAAAGTATAAAATGTTTTGTAAGAATTTGTATTACAAGTTTGATATATATAAAAGAATGTTTTCTTTTAAACCCGGTTACTCAATGATAATAGGCTAGTCCAAGCCGACACAACTCAAGACCATGGTACGGGTTGCAAAGCCTTATGCTACGGTCGAGAGGGTCGGATTCACCGGACGGGCTGATCTAGACTTTGATTCGTTCTCTGTTCTGGAACGGCCTATTTGATGAGTCTCGACAGTTGTGACATATGTGGTTTAGTCTATGTCTATAGACCGAACTGGGGGTGTTACATGTTCTCTCTTGAGTTCACCATCGTTGTGTCTCCGTAAAAGTCTAGATACCTTCGAGATGAATAGCGAGAAGTGTTTCCAGCCCCACGGTGGGCGCCAATTGTTAGATCTGATAGCACTCGTTGAGCGGGATATCAAAGATGTGAGTTTAGGAAACTGGAGGCTTGATTTAACTCGAAGAATATCGGGAAGATTACAAAAGATGATATCTCGCCAATAGGCTTGACGAGACAAACTATGATGAACAAGAGGAAAAAAAAAGAAGAGTAAAAAGGATGCTAGGCCTAGATTTCTTGTGAGTAGTTCTCGATGATCTTGGATGCCCCTCCCTGAGTGGGGGGTCTTCATTATATAGTGTCGATAGGTCGGCCTTTTGATGAATATTCTCCTTCCGGCGGGATGGAAAACTTCCTCTTTAGCGATATGGAAAACTTCCTCTTATTCTTGATTTCCTTCCATTCTTCGAGTCGGCGTGAGGGTTGGTTTATATTTCCTCATGAGTTGTGCCTTTCTCCTCAAGTCTTGTCATTTCGTTGAGAAGGTTATAACTAAAGTTGGATTGAGCTTTGGTGATTTTACTAATAGTGACGGGCTCAAGGAAATGTACTAATTTCTTCTCTAACAAATTCTAAATACGGCTAGTGAAAGGAAATCACACTGAAACGTTTAACAATACAACAAAGGGACATATCCAAGACAAATGAAGTTATCCAATTTTAATTTGTTAGTATCAAAAATAATCCAAACAAGTTTTTCGATTATGGATAAATTGTTAAAATCAATCATATCTACTAATATAACCTTTTTCTATTTAACTTTACGGTTATGCGGAAAATAAAAGCCCGCTTTAAAAGAATAACTTGAATTTGAATATTCGAAATCAAATCATTTTAATCTTGACAAAAAGGAACCAATTGCGAAAAGTGTTAGATTTGTTATATGACCTCCATCAAATGAATCGAAAGGGATGAGGCGCGCTTGTCGAGATGAAAAAGGACTTAAAAAAAATTTAATTTTATTAAGTATTATAACTGCGCCCTTAGTGAAAAAGGTTGCCTACGTACCTGTGCCGGGATCAAGCCATTCGTAGTTCGTTACACATGTTCATGTCATGTAAGCACTCTGATATTTTAATAAAGGAAAGTTTTATGTAAAGACCTTATGTTCCAATGATATTAGCTTGGTCCGGGCTAACACAACTCCTGACCGAAGTACGGGTTGGCAAGCCTTAGGCTTTGGTCAAGAGGGTCGAGTTCGTGGAACGGGCTGACCTGGGCTCTGATTTGTTCTTAGTCTGGGATGGCCTATTCGGCGAACATCGACATTTTGTGGCGCTTCTCGGAACGTCTGTGCCTAGGACGGTTCGGGGGTGTTACAAATGGTGGTATCAGAGCATGGTTCATGATCATGCTCGGGAACAAGGATTTTAAAACGTTTTATCGAGTCAAAAAGAGTCGCAAAAACTACCTTAGGTAATCTGGTCTGTCTGCAGCATATAGGTAGAATGTTTAGGTTGTGGTTAAGCATTGCTTGATGTTGCTTATAATTTCTGATTGATCATGCATGTTCTTGTTTGATTGTTGCATGGTCAGTATAGAGGTTATGGTAACATTGTGCAATGTGGTAAGCCATGTTTGAGGTGTCTATGGGTGTTGATCATCCATAGAATAGATGGATGCGGATCATCCATGGGATAGATTGTGTTGAATAGGAACCCTAATGTTTGCTTTGTGGTGATAGCTTGAAGTCATGAGTGACTGGTTTGTGGATGATGAGGGGTCGTGGTTTAGTACTGGGCAAGAGTGGACAGCTGAGTCTGGATCGTCGAGTTCAGAACCGTCGAGCAATTCGGAGCACTGGATCGTAGTGACGGACTTGGAACAGCAGACACTAACAGATCATGATAGCAGCAGTGATTGGGACGAGGACGTATATCTCATGCCGAGAGACAACGTGCAGCCCAGCACAACGGTGAATGAGTATGGCGAACACATGACATGGCCAGTACATTACCCTGAGGAGGAGAGAGTAGTGCCATCTACCCAAATCATAGAGATCAGTTCAGGCGAGACTACACCAAACTCTTGGGATAGAGATAGTCCACCAAGTGTTCTACCGCATATACCAATGCCGCATGTATTTGCACCGGGAGGTGGAGTATACCCGTACATGCCAACGGAGGAGAATCCAACGGACTACGTGTACCCGTTCATTACCAGTGGCGTAGAAAGCAATGATCCAGCCGTTGCAGTTCAAGTCAATAGTGAAGTCTTCACAAACCAACCTGAAGAACCGGATACGCCGGAACCAACATGGGAGGATTATCTTGGACACCAGAACGTATCACCCACGTACTGGACAAGGAAACTCAACGAGATCGCTGGATACACATCATCAATGGAGCATGGAGAAGGAAGCATACCTCAAGATCAAGGAGAAGCTAATGCGATATGGTGTACAATGTATGGAGAACAAGATGCACCAAACTCGGTGGCAGGCAATGAATATCAAATACCGGATCTTAACCAAACCACGGAGGAAGGTACCGGAGAGAATGAATGGCCACAAGATGATGAAGGTCTTAACTTAGCAAGAAGGTGGGATGAGATAATCGCCACAGAATTGGAGAATCTCAGAACAGAGGGTAATGGCCAAGAGCAAACTGTGTCACGCCAAAGGGGAAGGCCTCCCAGAAGACTCGCGAGGATGAGAGTCCCAGCACCGTCTCAAGTCACGCTACCATGCGATCAATGTGGAGGGACGGGACATCATAGCCGAGCATGTCCCAATGTGCGAGCTAGATCAAGGATGAATGAAAGGCAGAACATTTGCCTTACTTGTGGAGAGAAAGGACATTTCTCAGCAGACTGTCCAAGGAACTGCCCCAGTACTAGTCAACCCACCCGCTCAACCACAAGGAGAGAGAGGCGACCAGGGAGTGGAAGCCGTAGAATGTAAGATAGAGTCTAGGAACCCTAAACCACATGCCGAGAAAAGGTATTTTTCGGGTTCTAACTCAATCTTTGAATGGTTTATTTTCTTGCTTGCTTGGTATAGTAAGTAGGATTGTTTGGTGGTTTAAGTTGAGTTTGGTAGAGACATCGTTTAGGAAACCCATGTTTTGGGAAACGATGTGGTGAAAGGAGATTCCGATGTTTCTATTTCCAGGGGGAAATGAAACTAGAGCGGATATCCTTGGAACCAAGTGGTTCTGGTAAAGTAGTTTTGGGTATTAGCACATCGAGTGGAACCCTTAAAGGGAAGCGATGTGTTAATAGAAGGAAATTCCGTGAATGCTGTTTCCAAGAGGGAAATAAAGCTAGGACGGAAAAATCCTTGAGTAAGAGGTTAGGTGGTTAGCGAAGTTAGGAGAACCTCGCTAGAGTGGTCAGACCGGGATCAAGACCAACAAGGGAAGTGTTGGTTAAGGTACGGTTTTGACATTAGATAACCCATAGTTAAAGCCGGGATGGATGGTTATGGGAATGGAGATTTGAGCAAGGAGGATCAGAGGAGATCAGTGGAAGAGGAGTCTGCAAGGGGACAACGTGAAGACAAAGTAAGAGGAGTCTGCAAGGAGACAACGTGAAGACAGAGTAAGAGGAGGCAAGGCATCTTCAAAGATGGAGAGAGACACCGGAACAATGGAACGTTCCTACTCTCTACAACTGGAATTCGGGGACGAATTCTATTAAGGGGGGGAGAATGTGATACCCCGTATCAAGACCTAAAACATCCCAAAGGCCGGGATGGGAAGATCAACACTCTGGGATTGGAAGACAAAGACGTGGGATCTAATCCAGAGATCACAACGAAGACTTGGATCAAGACAGGATCAAGAACGATCGAGCAGAAGTGAAGATACAGCAAGATTGTCCAGGTGGGACGATCATTGTACGAACATGGGAAGAGTCAACAGGACGACGAAATATCAAAGTTCTCCAAATCAAGAAGAGAAGAGTTTGGACGACATAAGAGACCATTCTAAGAAGTTTGGTCGAAGCAGAATGCAAATCGGACGAGCAGATTGAGAGATGGGACGAACGCCCAAGATCTATCCCGCAACGACTGCAAGAAACGTAAATGTTCGGGATGGAGGTATTCCGCACATTTCCAAGCAACTATGTGGAAGCTCAGAAACATGGAAATGAGAGAAGGATTAAAATAGGAGATTTTAATTCTCAAGCACGACGGGGACGAAACCCTCCGGACAGGGAAACGTACGAAACCCTCTGGACGAGGAAACGTACATTGGAGCAATCTTGTTCTAAGCCAATCAAGTGGTGACACCAGCTACTTGGAGAAGATAAGGATGATCATAACCAATATGGAGAAGACATGCAGCTACTACAATGGAGCCAAAACCATTCAGCCAATCAAGTAGAGACATTGAGCTATTGGAATGGGACGAAATTGTGTTGGACCAATCGTGCATCAACACTACCTGCTAGGAGAGAGTGAGGCCGTGGATAAGCATTCTTATTGGATGATCTTATCCAGAAATGGACGAATCAAATGGAGATACACAGCAGCTTCTAAGATGGGCCAATCATGTAGCAACATCCAGCTACTGAATGAAGACGAAGCAAGCCTAAACCAATTGGGCAACGACACCAGCTGCTATGGAGGAGAGAGGGCGTGGATAAACTCCAAGAATACCTAATGCTATCAGGGAGAGACACCCAGCTGCTCATGAAAGACAAGGATTGTCCAAACCAATCAGACGGAGACACAGAAGTGCTCAATGGTGACGAAATGGACTTGGACGACCTGAGATAATGGCAGTCCTCGTAATACTCTCAAGAAGGCAAAGGTATTTTCATAACCTAAACTCTATAAATTATACAAACACAAATTTCCAAACTCAAACATGAGAAAAAATCTCCAAACACATTTACACATAAGAAATCACTAACCTAAATTACTAAAGTAAGGGAAAAAAACTCCAAAAACTCAAACAAAAAAAGATGGGGAATTGTATAGTAATGGAGAAAAAAGTGATAAAGATAATGAGAGATGATGGCAAAGTAGTTGAATACAGAGGACCCAAGAAGGTTCATCACATCCTGACACAATTCTCAAATCACTACTCTCTCTTCGACTCCCTCTCCAACAACTGTCATCTTCATCCACAATCCAAGCTTCTCTGTGGTCATCTCTACTATCTGATGCCCAAGGAGATGGCCACAATCAAGAAGAAGAAGACGACGATGAAGAAAGTCAGGTTTGCAAATCCAGAGGTGGAGAAGAAAGTAGAAGAAGAAGAAGAAGATAGATAGATTTACAGATTGTGTGACACAGTGTCGGCCCGAGATATTATGTGGCCTAAAGATTTTTTTTTAAATGTGGCCTAGAAAAAAAAAATTATTTCAAAACTATAAATTTGGGATCTATCTTGGGTTCGAACTCATGCAGGGAATGTTAAAATCATCTGTCATAACAACTATGCTATTTCAGCTACATGTAATTGTGGCCCTAAAAAACACTAAATATCATGGTGGCCTAAATCTAATGCATCATGTGCCTTATGGCTGGGCGGGCCTGGTGTGACAACACCAAGGATAAACGTGCTAGTGTTGTGAGGGTGAAGATGGTTGTGAGTAAGCAAGAGCTTGAAAAGCTGCTTCAGGGAGGATCAGTTCAATAGATTGTTTATAAGAATCTTGCTAAGCAACATATGTGTGATGAGGATGAGGATGATGATGATGATGATGATGAGTGTACTAGAGGCTGGAGGCCTTTGTTAGATAGCATTCCTGAATCTGATTAGCCTATAGCATGTCCATATCTACACATATTATGACACATACATGTGTATATATAGATAACACAAAGACTCAAAGATAATTCAAGAAAGCATGTAAAATTCCCAGAAATACTGTTCCAAGTAGTAATAGATGTAATCTTTTTTTTTCAGAAAGCTCAAAATTTGTATTAAAATCCAAAAAAGTGTGTAAATTTTGTTAAGATGAAATTTTCCAAAAGGTAAAAAGTGTGAGTGCTTGTTTGGGCTAATTTCAAAGCGTATATGCCTATAATAGCCATCTATAGTGGCCTATAAGCAGAGTAAAGATCCATAATGGTGGGTGAAGAAGAATTAATAATTTACTACTCACATTCCAACTATTCAAGTACACGCGTTTTGTCTTTAGCACAACAACTATTGTACTGTATACAACTGTGTGTATGTATGTATTATACGTATGTATTAATGTATGTCCCTGCGAAGGTGCTAATCTTCTTTGCTTTCCACTTCGAGAGAGACCTCGTTGCGGTTGCGGCGGGTAAACGGGAGAGTGAATGGTGGATTGTACTGCAAGTAATGAATTTGCAAAGTGTCAAGTAGAGAGTCTAAGAAATAAGATTGGATTTTAATACATTTATAGCAGTGATTTGTTGATGAACCTGTGCAACTTCAACTGAAACTCCATCTCTCACTCGAAAAATCTTGTCATTTTGAAGAGATCTCCTTAGTTCTTGCTCACGTTTCTCAATCTCTTCATCGGTAACGTAGCCCGAAAATAAAGTTTTGGTTTTGCTTCAAACATGTGCCTGCATGTCAAGGACTCAAGGGTATGTCATGTGGAAGTGAAATCGAGTATATCATTTACCTGAGAAGGTAACAACAGCAACAATCTTTCGTGGCACCTCCTGAATCTTGACCGAAGAATCTTTTGGCTATGGCAAATTTGAACCATACTTTGAAGGCATGACAAAAGACATTTGCCATTGGGTTTGATCTTTTTGCCTGAAGCAAGAGAACACATGCAAAACATTTAGATACCAATTGACTAGGAACAAGTAAAAGGTAAAAATCGAATCAGCACTAAATGTGCAAACTGATAACCTGAATGTGATGCTCTCAATAGATATTACCTTCCTAATTATTACTGGAGTGATCATTTCCATCTTTTTTACCAACAGATTGGACTTTACGAGTAACAACAGGGGTCGTCATCTCCATTTTCTCATTGACTGTGTTCTGTTGAAAACACAAGTATTCGAATCAATATTCGAATCAAAACAGAGGGGCAGCAAAATTCATAAGTAATGTTTCATACTACCTTACCAAACAGGTACTCAGCTAACACGTTGAAAGACCTTGAAGCCATTTTCCGCTGGCATTGTAGTCTCGGCCACAAAATAAGGCTGTTTCCAAAATTCAAACTTCTTTAAAGTGAGAGAGATCATATTGCAAACAGACAAGTGTGAGTGAAAGAACAACCTCGACTTCTCTAATCTCGTATTTGTCTGTCCTGCTAAGAACTCTGAAATTCATCGTCTCCAGATCCGGAACTACATAGAAATAACACAAAACTCAATGAACAAAACAGATAAATAAGAAGAAGAACCCAAATCATGAACAATCATAAGCTAACAAACTAACCAGACATCAACGCTTCTTCCAGATTTGAGCTATTGAATCTCTTCGGAAACACGTATTTCGCAGTCTCCACCGCCAAATCAGCCAAGACTGTTAGAAAACAAAACCCAAACAGAGAGTTGACATTGAAGGACTTCAAATTGCGGCAATAGAAGCAGTTGGAGATTAAGGAAGACGGAAAATTTACGGCGTTGAGAGGCAGAGGAAGCCTGAGAGGCGAGAGCGAGAACGAGAGAAACCCTAGCTTCTGTGGCGGATCTGCCGCTGCCGCGTAGCTCTGTCCATTCTGACGCCGGAGCAAACGATCGGGCATATCCGGTAAGGATTTTGATACGAGTAGAGATCGACGGAGAATTTCTGATGAGACGAATGGAGAAGAGAAAGGGATGATGCAATCATGCAACAATGGAGACGGAGATGATCATTTCTCGTCGCAGCCGAATTTTCGCTTACTGTTTTTTGCCGGAAACAATAAATATTTGTTAAATAAGTTTATCATGTTATAAACTACTTATTTAATAATAAGAAAGAGTGGTGGGGTCAGAAATAAAGAATGAGAGAGAGAGAGGAACAACTTTTATTCTAACTCTTTCGTTGGTTTTCTGTGTGTACTTACAACAAAAGAAAACAACTCCTATTTATAGGAGTGTATGTCGGTTACAAAGAAAGATATTTACATAAAAGTAATAAAATATAGTGATGACTAAGGTGGTGAGTAATAGGTGAGAGAATGTTGATAATTATCCTCTATAATACTTCCTCTTAATTATCCATTTCTGTGAAGATGCATGCGGCCTCATTAAAATCTTAACATAGAAAAAATCATTGGGATAAAAACCATGAGAAAAAGGAAAAAGAGTACCGCGAAGCAAACTCCCCCTGAAAATAGATATAGTCTTCTCTTCACAAATCTTGTAGACGACGCATTCCAATACTTGAACATGCTTCTTGAACACTGTAGTAGGAAGCGCCTTTGTGAAGAGATCAGCTGCGTTGTCACTTGAGCGAACATACTGAATATCCACTTCTTGATTCTTCTCGAGTTCTTGAGTGTAGGAGAAAAATCTTGGAGGGATGTGTTTTGTCCTGTCGCTCTTGATGTAGCCTTCTTTGAGTTGAGTGACACATGCAGAATTGTCTTCGTAGATGTTGTTGGCTCTTTCTTTGTAGATACTCCGCTGGCTTCTTGTATATGTTGGATCAAAGATCTCAACCATACACACTCTCTACATGCTTCATGGAGAGCAATGATTTCCGCATAATTTGAAGACGTTGCAACCAAAGTTTGTTTTTGGGAACGCCAGAGATCGCGGTTCCACCGTATGTGAAAACATAACCGGTTTGCGATCGAGCTTATGCGGATCAGACAAGTAGCCAGCATCTGCAAAACCAACTAAACCAACCTCGGGGTTTCTTGAATAATATAATCCAAACTCAATCGTACCTTGAAGATAACGGAATATATGTTTTATTCCGTTCCAATGTCTTCTGGTAGGCGATGAGCTGTATCTTGCAAGCAGATTAGTAGCAAAAGCTATATCTGGTCTAGTGCAATTTGCAAGATACATAAGTGCCCCGATGGCGCTCATGTAAGGTACTTCAGGACCTAACATTTCTTCAGAATCTTCAATAGGTCGAAATGGATCCTTGTTAACATCAAGCGATCTATTGACCATTGGACTACTCAAAGGAGTCGCTTTATCCATATAAAAGCGCTTTAATACCCTTTTGGTGTAATTTGATTGATGCAAAAATATTCCATCTTGGAAATGCTCTATCTGGAGCCCAAGACAAAACTTTGTCTTTCCAAGATCTTTCATTTCAAACTCATCTTTCATATGAGTTCTTGCATCATCAATCTCCTTTTGAGTTCCAATCATGTTCAGGTCATCAACATACACAGCAATGATCACAAAACCCGTTGAGGATTTCTTTATGAACACGCATGGACAAATCGCATTGTTGACGTAACCTTTACTCAACAAGTATTCACTTAAGCGATTGTACCACATGCGGCCGGATTGTTTTAATCCATAAAGTGATCGCTGGAGTTTGACCGAACAAAGCTCTTTAGATGCTTCAGCATCTTTGACCCTTCTGGGATCTTAAATCCCTCAGGAATTTTCATATATATCTCACTATCAAGTGAGCCATATAGGTATGCAGTCACAACATCCATCAGGTACATCTCTAAATTATTAGAGGCCGTTAGGCTCATCAAGTACCTGAAGGTGATTGCATCCATTACCGGGGAATATGTTTCTTCATAATCTATCCCCGGTCTTTGAGAAAAACCTTGAGCCACAAGACGAGCTTTATATCTTGTGACTTCGTTTTTCTCATTTCTTTTTCTTACAAAAACCCATTTGTATCCAACCGGCATTACATCTTTTGGTGTAATGATTATCGGTCCGAATACAGTCCGTTTATTGAGAGAGAATATTTCATTCTTCATGGCTATTTGTATTTCTCCCAGTCCGGCCTCTTTTGGCACTCTGACACGGAAATTGGATCTGGATCATCATTTTCATGATCGATCTCTTTAGCTACAGAAAAAGAGAACATTTCATCATCATCTATTTCACTTCTACCCATATTTTTCCACTTTGGGCGAAGGAGATGGAGATCTCAAATTTTTCTGTCTCTGGTTCGTCATCTTGACGAACCTCTTTATCAGGTTCTACAAGAACCTGTTCGGAAATGTCTTCAAGACATTTCGGTTCATCAGGAACCTTTACTCCACAATTCTTTTTCTTTCGGGGATTTTTATCCTTTGATCCTATAGGCCTCCCGCGCTTTAATTGAACCGGTTCACTTGCTCTATTCACATCAAAATGTTCATGAGGAACTTCTATTTTTGATGGAGCATTAGCAGCGGGGATATAGGACTTCGTCACCCTTTTCGTATCTGTGAACGCATCGGGCAACTGGTTAGCCAATCTTTGCATATGTATAATTTTCTGAACTTCCACCTCGCGTTGATTAGAAGGAGGATCAAGATAAGCCAAAGAGTGTGTACACCAGGTGATATCATTTGGTGATTCTCTCGACCCTCCCCCTAACGCAGGGAATTCATTTTCATCAAAGTTGGCTATCGGCAAATTGTGCCGTAAACATATCACCAGTTGCCGGTTCAAGATACCTTATTATACTAGGGGACGAATACCCGACATATATTCCCAATCTCCTCTGTGGTCCCATTTTTGATCTCTGTGGTGGCGCTATTGGGATATAGACCGCACACCCGAATACCCGGAGATGGGATATATTTGGCATATTTCCAAATGCCAACTGTATGGGCGAAAATTTATTATAAGCACTTGGTCTCACTTGAACCAAGGCTCCCGCATGCAATATTGCATGTCCCCATACAGTGATTGGGAGTTTTGTTCTCAAGATTAACGGTCTTGCAATTAACTGCAACCGCTTTATTAATGACTCAGCCATGCCATTTTGCGTATGAACTGTGCGGAACCG
>CACVBM020000632.1:0-145000 GCA_902728155.2 Microthlaspi erraticum
TTGCAATTATTATTATCTATGAGTCTGTAGGATAATAATCAATCTATAATGATTGTTAGTATAAGGAAAATTAGAAGAACTCAACTCCAGTCGATAAATTATTGTATAAAAGAACAAAAAGCATATGAAACTATTCACTATGAGTCTATATAAGATTTCACGTAAATAACAACTAAATTTTAAAACTATATGAAAAAAAACAAAATGCAAAACTTACAGAATCTAATATATTCGAGTAAAAAACAAATGATATATTCGAATCTAATGTTCTGAATAATTAAATTAAAAATATTTGGTTTAATAAATCCGCGCATTGCGCGGGTTCTCTCGTAGTTTATATTATAAATTGTAATACTAATCAATCGCATCATAGAATCACTAGGGTGTTATATGATTACCTTAATTCATTATAGCAGAGAGATCTTCTTGAATGCTATTCTGGATATCAAGAATCTATGAAATATGAGTGTAGGTTTATCTCCCTTCTCTATAGACTTTATATGTTGTGATTTCAGAATTTTTTCATGAAAGAGTAAAAACATATATTTAATTATTTATAGGTGAAAAAACATAATTCCTCGTTAGGGTTTCTTCATACCCGGTTTTTAACCAGTGTCATATGAGATTCATCACAGGTATGTGTTTGTTTTTCTTTCTTTAAATTATTGCCGGTTACTGCAAAGAACAATAGTCAATAGGTACAATGCACAAGGGTCCAAATATGGGCCATAATAAAATTTAGCTATCGAAACGTTTTTTCAAAAAGACTTTATATATTTTCTTCTTTCTAGTAGATAATTAGTAGAGTACCCGCACGTTTGTGCGGTGTGACGTTGTTGTTTTGTGTAGAAAATTTAAACCCTAAATCCGAACCCGACAAAAAACCCTAATCAAAAAATTTAAAAACCCAAACTTTTTTAATAGGTCTAAACATGAAAATCCGAAAAAAAAAATCCCGAAAACCCTGACTGAACAAAAAAAATCTGGAAACTTTTTCACCCGGAACCCGACCCCAATACCTAATCAAAATTTTAAAATACTCAATTTTTTTAATATATCTAAACCCGAAAACCAGAAATCTAAAAAATCCGGAAAACCCTAAACTGAAAAAAAAAATTGAACCTAACCCGAACAGAAATTTTCAAAGAAACCCGAACAATTTATATATCTCTATAAAATTATGTCTCAGATTTTCACCCAAACCCGAACTTGTCTATAAAAACCCGAAAATCCAAAAAGCATATTCTATTGATTTGGAATTATCGTTAGATTATGTTAAGTTTTCTTGCAGATTTTTAAGAGATGGAAAACGGAAGTTTTCTAAACCATCGGTTTATTTTAAGTTATTATTCTTGTATCCAAACAATTTTTTCCATTTATTCTTCTATCCAAATAGATTTTTCTCTTATTCTTATATCCAAACAACTTTTGTTTCCATTTATTCTTCTATCCAAATAGATGTTTCTCTAATTCTTGTATCCAAACATTAGAATGTACTTCTCAATTAATAATATAAAGATAGTCTTTTCAATTTTTCAAATATATAGAGAAACGCTTTATCTTTTCCTTTTAAGTCTCACAAAAAACTTTTTTTTTTAAGTCTCACCAAAAACTCACAACTAAGACTTGATCGCTATAGTGGTCATGTATTACAGAATTGATCGCTATATATAGTGTTCATGTATTACACAAAAATTTGAGCCCCTGATTTTTTTTATGTTTAAGGCCTAAATTTTGTTAAAATAGAAAAAAGGGAACTGGAGACCTTTACTCGAAAAGTATCAAAGGATTACAAGAACGGTGGTCTCGTCAAGCCTGGCTTGACGAGACAAAGTATGAAAACAAGAGGACGGTCTCGTCAAACAGGCTTTAACGAGACAGAATACGAGAACAAGAGGAAAAAGGATAAAAGAGTAGCAATTGCTCTAGGTGTTTTCACAGAATTTTTGGATTGATCTTCAAATAATGACGGGTCCTCTATTTATAAGGAGAGGAGGTCAGCTTCATCAATATATTATTCATTTTTCTCAAATTGGAAAACTTCATCTATGATGAAGGCATGCATCAAGACATCATCACTCTTGTCCTTGATTTCTTTCCATTATTCGAGTCGGCATATATCTCTCTGTACATTTTCCCAAAGATTTGTCTTTCTCCTCAAGACTTGCCATTTATTTAAGGAGGTTAAGGTTGAAGACGGGCTGGATCTTGCTATTGTTACTAATTGTGACGGCCACGGGCTCAGGAAAATGTGTTAATTTCACATCTAACAGACAATTGGTATCCAATTTGGGATGAGGAATTCAGTTTCCCATTAACATATCCAGAGCTTGCGCTGCTTAGGATCGAAGTCAGAGAGTATGATATATGTCTGAGAAGGATGATTTTGGGGGACAAACATGCTTGCCTGTTTCAGAATTAAAACCAGGGATTGATCTGTGCCTTTGTATGATAAGAAGGGTGAGAAAATGAATCAGTACAGCTTCTTATTGATACTAGTATTTTGCTATGAATTATCCTAAAGCAATGTATCTATCGCTGAAGGAGATTGCATGAATCTAGTAAATCTGGTTAACTCTAACTCATTGGATTTTGGGGTTTATAATTGGAAAGAAAGATTTGACCAAGTGGTCTTCGCATGGATTCCAAGAGGAGCAAATCAAGCAGCAGAACGTAGTTTAAGGAATACATCAAGTTACAATTATTACCCTCTAGTTCCATATTTTCTTTCCTCTGTGTATTACACTGACTTCAATATAATTCTATTTCGTTGAAAAAAAAATTAAAAAAATAAAGGAAAACGAAAAAAAAAAAGACTATAAATACCTTCTTCCCCTTGGACAGCCTCTAGAAAAATATCATCCTCACCCCCTCGAAAACCTAGCGCAGTTGCATCTTCTCAACTTGTCCATGGAGGGATACGCCACCAAAGTAATCTCTTGTTCGATCCTTATGGCTTTCTTTCTTGAATCTCTGTTTCTGAATTTGAAATATCTGATTAGATATCTTTGTGTACCCTAGGTTCCGGAATTGAACAATTGTGATGCTGCACAGATTCGAAAAAGCAGGTAAAAGTTGATACAATCTTTAGATCTCTGCTGTATATGTAAGATGTGTTGTTGTCATGTTAATATTATTTTCACCTGCAATCTGTAGAATCGTGAGCAGGATTTACGTAGAGGGATACGACACTTCGCGTTCTGGCTATGATTTCGTTAACTCTATGAGAGAACACTTCTCTTCATGTGGAGAGGTGATGCATGTTTATATTCCCGGATACACTGGTTACATTCCAGGCACTACTCTCAACAGGTTTGTGGCTGTCTCTTTCCTCCAGTTTTTTTTTATCAGCTTTGCTTTTGCGATAAACTCTTGAATTTGTTTTTACAGATTTTCCTTGATTTATCTTCGGGGAGAAGGTGCAGAAGAGAAGGCGTTGAAACTAAGTGGAAGTTACAGCGGCAGAGGACACAAGTTAGTCGTTGAGCCTTACCCGTTTCATGCCAAACACCTTGACCATAAGTTTGCTCCTACGAGATACGAAGACAATATACAACATCACACGTCAGTTTTTTTTTTATGTAGATTTTTTCTGTAAGATAGGTTCTTGTCATGTTGGTTGATAAAATTATCAAATTATTAGGATTCTTGTTGGTGGATATGACACTCGGCTTCCCTTGGAGCATGTCGAGAGATATCTGTATGAACAACTCTCTAAATGTGGACGTGTGATGATAGCTATCTGCGAAGATGGACAAGGTTTTGTCTACAGGTTTGTGGCTTCTTCCTCCCAATTTGCTCTCATATCATCAAATGCTAACCAAAGATTTGTTTTTGTTTGCTGCCTTTGATAGTAACGCTTACGTTACCCTTGTGGGAATAGACGCAGTAGAGAAGCTGCTGCAACTTAGTGGAAGTGATGAGGAAGGATGGGAGAGTCTTAAATTTTCTAGGTTTGATTGTCCAGATAGAGATGGAGAGGCCGGCGCCTGCAATATGCGACCCGACTGCCCTCTTGATCCATATTCTTCTTACAGTACTCCGGTAATGGCATTGGCTTCTTTAGCTCCCGAGGATCCAAATCTCCCTAAGCCGCCATGTATGACTAGTCTTCTCCCTCGTCCATGGATTTATCGTAAGGTTAGTGGGACTGGCTGTGGATGCATTCTGAATACAGAGACTGGTGACGAGGTGGAGGTACCACCTTCTCTTTTAGAACCTGCTTCGAGAATCTGCTACGCACCTGAGGATCCAAATCTCCCTAAGCCGTGGAAAGGTCTTGTGGATATTAGCACCGGGTATGGTTACTTTTGGAATACAGAGACTAATGTTACCCAGTACGAGATACCATATTCTTCAGCTTCTCTCCTTGGGCTCATTCATTCTTCTGTATATCAACGTAAGTTTCTGCATGGTTAGCTATAATCCAACCAAATACATGTATTTGGTTCTTGATTTCCTGGTAACAAATTAAAACCTCTCAATAATTCGTGGTTTCTTTTAGGGGGATAAGAAGATGACTGACTACGCAGTAGAAAGCTCGAAGAAGAATCAAGACTTACCTGAGGAAAGCCATCTCTAGGAGAAGACAATGTTTTTTTTGGCTTTTACTTTGTCTAGATGTTAAATGGAAGCTCACTAATCAACAATCTGCCTTTCCTTTAATATATAACCTAAGCGTGATGTATTTATCTGGATGCTTAAAGTAAGCCATCTTCCTTCCTTAGTTCGATTGATTAGGTAAAAAAAAGCATTATCTCCCATATCAATTAGTTGTAACATCTGCTCCCTAATTTTTTTCCCACCGAGGACCCTGATGATTCTTTTGCGACCTTTGCACTTCACTTACTTGTAAGCCTCGTAAAAAGTATGAAACAAGACCCTTTCTTAAGCGATACAGAGGGCGTCGTGTACTAATAAATGAGGCAGATCCAAAACTCAATGCAGACAAGTTTAAAATACATCTACGCCCATTCCTTGTGTTCTTTTTGTTTTGGTGCAAAGCCCCTTCTCGAGATTGAGAAGCACTAATTTGTAGAAACATGAAGAGAGACATACCGTATGCTATCACATTTAGATATTTGCTGAGTTTAACGACATCTAAAAGATGTACCTAATACATGTAGTGATTGCATATCGTTATGGATCATTAGATAGTGACATTTACATTAAAATTCTACAAAGATTAAAGATCCTAGAAATGCCAAAAGCATCTAAATAAATATGTTCGCTCAAATTACAACGACCACTTTACATATTAAAGCAATCCAGGTATATATGGTATAATCGATTAAGCAAATACTTGTTGAGTAAAATGATACAGCATTTCTAAAATGGAATATTTGTGCATCAATTAAATTACACCAAAAAGTGTTCAAACATTTTTCAATGGAAAAAAACAACTCCTTTGACTATTCCAATGGTCAATTGATCCCTTGATATTAGCAAGAATCCATTTCGACATTGTGAAGATAACAAAGAAATATTAGGTCCAAAAGTACCTTATATGAGCGCAGTCGACGCATTCATGTACCTTGCAAATTGTACTCGACCAAATATAGCTTTTGCTACTAATCTGCTGATAAGATACAGATCATCGCCTACGCGTCGACATTGGACCGACATAACATATTTTTTGCTATCTTTAAAATACAATCGAGATGGGTTATTCTATCAAAGAAAACCTGAGTATGGTCTACTTGGTTTTGCAATCGGTTTACTAGGGGGTTAATAGGTGCCGTCTAGAACTCACAACATGGATGTAAGATTTTTCCTGAAACAACCAATATTTTGTTTTTTAATAATTCTTAAACAATTCTAGCGGAAGTCTGAAAATAAATTAAATAAATAATCCAGTCAAATGACATTATTCAGCGGAAGCAAATAATGGAATTAAATAAATAATTCTAACAACCTATACAAGTTCAAATAAATAATGCAAAACAATAAAATTCTATCATCACCTCTTCAGCTTTGATTCCGCAATCGAATGGAGTTGCAAAAGTATTTAATAAATACTTAGTGAGTCAATCACCCTGCCTACGGGCCAATTACGCAATTTATTAGCAATTAAATAATTATTATAAATTCCAATAAATATTAAAAAATACCAATTCTCTATTATTAAATAATTCTCCTAACTTAATAATAATTTTACATAAATAAAATAATTAATATAGTTATTTTAAACCAATTAATTAATTAAATTAACCATTAATTAATTAAATCCGAAATTAAACCAACCTAATTAAATCAAACCATTTTAATTCAATTAAATCAATTAACCAGAATCAAATCAATTTAAACCGCAACTAAATTCCAATCGAACTGTTGTGAGGCTTCCTTCAGGACAACAAGCCACCACCTTGCTTGAGCTCATGACCATCAGAGCGTTTCACAGTAAAATCCTGCGCCGCTTCAGCCTCGGTATTGCAGTTGGGTTCCGGATCAGCCGTGGCGTTCTGACGAATGTTCCGGCTATATTTATCTTTGTTGCTAGGAAAGTCCATAGGCAGTGGCTTAATCTAATGCAATGCCTTCCTTCCGCTCTCGAGGTTGTGTTATCTTGTATCCATTTCATTCCATTCCACACATAGCCTTACTTTCAGGAATTTGATCAGAGCATATATATGTATACGTTTCATTAACAGGGTCCTGGAGGGATATGGTGCGATGTAGACGTTGTGGAGTTTCAATATTATGGTTCTCCTGTTGCAACGCCAAAGGAACAGGTTTATAACGAACTTGTAGATGGCTTGAGAGGCAGTGATCCCTGCATTGGCTCTGGCTCTCAGGTATGTCTTCTTCTTTTCATTCTCCGTCTTCTGCAAACCGTTACCGTAAAGTCTCAGTTTGTTTGTTATGTATTGTGTGGAGGTTGCAAGCCAAGAAACGTATGGAACCTTGGGAGCCATAGTGAAAAGCAGAACAGGTAACCATGAGGTTGGTTTCCTTACGAACCGGCATGTCGCTGTTGATTTGGATTATCCAAGCCAGAAAATGTTTCATCCTCTGCCTTCAGGCCTTGGACATGGTGTCTACCTCGGTGCTGTTGAGAGAGTAACCTCATTTATCACTGATGACCAGTGGTACGGCATATTCGCTGGCACTAATCCAGGCTACTCAGAGCCTTCAACTTCATTGCAAATCTCTATCTTATTTCATATACTGACTATGTTCAGGTCATCTGCATAAACATTTGTGAGAGCGGATGGTGCCTTTATTCCTTTTGTAGAAGATTTCAACACGAGCAATGTAACCACGGTGATAAAGGGCATTGGCGAGATAGGGAATGTTCACGTTATAGACTTGCAGTCCTCAATCGATAGTCTTCTTGGGAAACAAGTTGCCGAAGTTGGGAGGAGCTCTGGATATACAAGGGGAACCATAATGGCTTACGCTTTGGAATGCAACGACGAGAAAGGGATCTATTTCCTCACGGACTTTCTCGTGATTGGTGAAAACCAGCAGACTTTTGACCTTGAAGGTGACAGCGGAAGCCTTTTTCTCTTAAGGAGTCCAAATGGTCAGAAGCCACGACCGGTTGGGATCATTTGGGGCGGAACAGCTAACCGAGGAAGGCTGAAACTAGTAGGCGGGCAAGAGCCAGAGAACTAGACAAGTGGAGTCGCTCTTGGTCGTCTTTTGGATCTCTTGGAGCTCGATCTCATCACCTCAAACCATGAACTTGAAGGTTTATCACAACTCTTTTCTTTACCTTTTCCGTGTTTAATTAGAATTGTTACCAGCTTTTGGCGGTTGTATTCTTTGCAGCAGCAGCGCGAGAACAGAGGAACACCTCGGTTACGGCGTTTGATTTAACCGTTAGCCAATTGTCTCTGCCAGACCCGGTTCCATTGGGAGACAGACAAGATGAGAGCTCTGAGCTATTTATACCGCCTGAGTTTCATATAGAAGAAGCTATCAAACCAACACTTGGAGTAGAGGAACATCTCTTTATTGCTCCTTCATCCTTTAACGAGTCTACTTCTGCATCTTCTGCTATTAAAGGGCAAGTGAAACCCGAATTTAATGATCTTGTCGCTTTAAAGAACAGTTCCGAAGAAGAGGTTAATGTATCGTTGAACGAAAAAGATTCTCATTTGCCACAAATCAGCGAACCGGTTGCCAAAATGCCACAACTTAAAAAATAATTTCTTTTCCATTTTCTTTTAAATCAATAAACAAGTAAAAGACATTAAAACCAAAGCAAAGTTGAAGTATTTACAAATCCAACCAGGGTATTACACGAAAACTGCAAACTCGACCCAGTTTAATCAGATTTTAACCTAAAAAATCCCTAAATTAACTGTATCGCCGTTTTTTATTTTGCAAGTAAAAATTTTAAATCACAATTCGAAAACGAAAAAAGAATCTCGTAACAGGAAGGAGCAAGTGAAGAACTAGAGTGAATCTTGCAATGATGGTGTTGAGAAGCAACAAAGTAACGATGGAACCGCCGACAGAAGCGGCAGAACCATCGAAGTCGATAGAAGCGGCGGCGGAACCGTCGAACTCGACAGAAGGGGCGGTTCCAAAACCGACAAAGCCGACAAAAGAACTGTCGAATCCGACAAAAGCGGGGGAACTGTCGAAGCCTTCAGAAACGGCGGAACCGACCGACAAATATCCGCCGACATAGGAGACGGAGGTGACAGGAGAGGCGGAAACCGGAGAAGCAAATCCCAAAGAAAAAGAAGCCCAAACTGAGGAGAAGATAAGCTCAGAAGGAGTTGAATCGGAAAACAAAGATGAATCAGAAAAAGAAGAAGAGCACGAAGAAGAAAAAGAGGAAGAGGAGAAGGAAATGGTATCAGACGAGGAATGGCGTGGTGACAAACTGGATAATAAGGTATTATATTGAATCTTGTTTATTATGATTAATCTGATTCTGAGTTTGATAATGGAGATTGATTGATTATGTAGTATCTATGGGATTAATTTTCGACTAAGTTCAACTAAGTTCAACTATGTAGCATCTTTGGGATTAATTTTTGACTAAGTTCAACGACGTTCGAGTATTTAACAGTTGATTGTTATTCAGGGGTGGACCCACGTAGACGTTGGGTGTGGCACGTGCCCCATGCTTTTTTTTTTCTTAATTTTAAAATATTCTTTAGTTATAGCTAAAAAGTGCAATATGTGCCCCACCCCCAGAGGCCAAGAGCCCATTTAATAATAAAAATGTTCAGCCCAACTATTTTTTTTTTTTTTTTTCAACAGCCTCTATTTCTAAAACAGTTCATGAATCTAAGCTGGTGAAACAGAATTTACATAATATACATCAGTAGGTAGAGCTCGAGCACTTCGTGCTAACTTTTCTGCCTTCGTGTTGTTCGTCCTAGGTGTGTGCACGATGGAAATAGAAGTAAAACTCCTCTTTCACCGATCAACCTCGTCTAAAAGTATTGCGAACGCTGGCCACTACTCTGGTTTAGACACCATCTTCACCACATTGGAACAGTCCGTCTCGAATACCATAATTAATTTGTTATGCCTTAACATGCATTGCATTGCCCAGATAAGGGCCTCCAACTCTGTCTGAAGCGGCGAGATCCCCCGCCGTAGATTAAAGGTACCCATCAACTTTTCCTGGGTATCCGTGTTAAAATAATACCATCCTAACCCAGCTCGACATTCTGTCTCCTTCCAAGCCCCATCCACTTGACAAATGTCTCTTGTGCGAGGTGTTTCCCCTTGTATCACCTCGTGTGGGTTTCCCAGCACTTGTCTTTCCTGTGCTGTTGCCCATGCTGTAGAATCTAGCCTAAAACAAATTATTAGAATCTAGCCTAAAAAAAATAATTAGTGTAGACGGAATAAATAAACCCTATTTTATTTCTCTACTGTTCATCTCCTACGACTCGGTCGACTTTTTTCTTCCTATACTTTCTAATTTCACTACTTTTTAGAAGCAGCTAAATTTAATTAGTTAATTTTTTGGTGGTATTGAAATCATAATTCTCCACCTATTGATCAAGTAGTTGCAATTTGAAGACTACCTTACGCAATCAAATGAGTGACCAGTTTTTAAATGAAATTTTAGTTTTTCTTATTGAGAAAGATCTTTTTGATAATGTGACAAATGATATAGTGATTAAGGCTCCGAATGGAGAAAGCGGATCAAGCGTTGCGGATCGAGCGGATCAAGCGGATCAAAAGCGGTTCTAGCGGATCAAGTGGTACAAGTGCGGATCTAGCGGTTTAAGCGGTTCTAGCGTTCCAAAAAATATATATGAATGGTGAAAGTGGATAATTAGCGGTTCAAAACACTGTTCATATATATAATAAAAAAATATTGCATATATATATTTTAAACAAAAATATAACTTTAAATATAATTTCAAATACAAAAAAATCAAACAGTAGAAAAAAATTATAATACAACACATTCTTAACATTTTTAATACAGATTATTTCGATTTGCCCATAACGATTTTGCAATATTATCTCTGATGTTCGCCATAAGATCTCCCTCAGCTATTTCTGTAGTTTCTGTGTCACCTAAATCACCCTCAAAATTTATATTCTCCATTTCTGCGTGTCCCATTTGTTCACCGAAATCATCATCTGTAAAATTTGAAATCCGTATAAAATTGTGTAATCCCATTGTAGCCATTACCACTTGTTTTTGTACCTTCATATTATATCTAGGAAATTCACAGAGAATCCTCCATTTCTTCTTCCAAACTCCAAATGTCCTCTCAATAACTGAACGTAGAGATGCATGCCAACGGTTAAAGAGTTCTTGCATATTCCGTGGAGGGGGACCATTCTCGAATTGAGACAAATGATAGCGAAAAACCGTGTTTCTTGAAGATCTATAAGGAGCAAGAAAACCCTGTTTATTTGGATAACCGGAATCAACCACGTAATACTTATCTCCCGGAGGCAAAGGAAATTCAGAATCCTTTTCTTGTGCCGTGTTGAGCACTGCGGTATCGTGACATGATCCTGGCGCTCCATTCCAAACATATGTGAATAACATATTCAAATCGCATATTGCCATGATGTTGAATGAAGTTCTGTCATGTCGATTCCAATACATTCCTTGCAATTCTGGCTTGACTTTAACACATACATGAACTCCATCCATTGCTCCAACAAATCCACTAAAATATGGCCAATATTTTCGATCCATTATAAGCCGTTCAGGAATCCTAAGAAGTTCTTCACTTGTTGGAGTGTTGATATAATCACAAGCAAGCAACTCAGTCGCGTTAAGAACTTCAAAGAATTTTCTCTTCACTGTTTCTTGAGTTCGTCCGAAACGCAATCCAACATCCCTTTGAACTTCATTATGTCCACATATCCGTAGAAACATAGCCACACTCTCTTCAATGCTTACATTTAAGGTTGGCTGTAATCCATAATTTGTTTCCAGTTTATCACACAATGTTCTAAAACAGTTCAACGACATTCGTAGTAACTGAAGACAAGCAGCATGATCTTCTTGTAATCGACGCCAAATATTTCTCCACCCAAACCATTATCTGTCTGAACTGGTCCCCTTGCAAAATACCGATTGTAATAACTCAATGCTGGTTGAATTATTAACTCTTCAAATTGCTCGTTTTCCAAATTCCACAACTCAACTCTCTCTTCATAATTCAGAAATTGAATTCCTTGTGCTCGCAGCTGACAGATACGAAAAGCCTATATTTTGATAAAAAAAAAGAAGAAGATTAGAATCGAATTGATAACAGAAATCAATAACACATAATACATAGAATACTTTTTTTTTGAACAACATGAATACATTTTAAAAATAGAAAACAAGAAACAATCATTATTAATAAAACACACATGCTAATAATCTAATCTTCATTGTTTGAATCGCTTTGATGGCTTTCATTCAAATTAGGTCCTCGTTTGGTTCCCCATATGTTGAATAATCCTCCTACTTTGCGTGGTCGTGATATTTGTTCGGTTGAAGCATAATTTGTAAACCAAATTCTGGTGATACTCCTCTTGCCATATTTGTTGGATTAGGCATCGAAACTTCTGCAGAAACTCTTTCAGGTGAAGTTCTTGTTGTTTCATGTCGAGTTTCCTTTGGGAATCCATGTTGAATATTCATTTGAGGGGTCCATTGTGAAGAATTTGGCGACGAACCCCATTGTTGAGGATGTGATGATGATCCCCATTGTGGAGCAATCGGTGGCGAATTCCATTGTTGACTATTTGGAGGTGTTCCCCATCGTGGAGCTATTGGCGGTGAACTCCATTGTTGTATTTTGTTGTGCTCCCCATTGTGAAGTATTTGGTGTTGCCCCATTGTTGAGCATTTGGTGGTGTGCCCCATTGTTGAGCATTTGGTGGTGTACCCCATTGTTGAGCATTTGGTGGTGTGCCCCATTGTTGAAATCCAGGACCCCATTGACTACTTGAAGTCTGACCCCATGAATTATTACCACCAGAAGATGGACTACCTGAATGACAACCACCGGAACTTTGACTCCCAAAATGTTTACCCGAGCTTAAACGCTTCTCCACACGTTCATCATTGCGTGTAAGTCCAGTTACAGCTTGTAAAAATTGTATCTTTTCTTCGAAAGGCTTATCAGCTCTATCAATGAAATACTTACGCCAGAATGCATCTTCTCTAAATACTCGAATGCATGCCCAGTAAAAGTCTGTGTCATTGGGCAGCTCCATCGATTCGAAAATCTTCACAGCCACATCAAACTCGTTATAATCATCTTGGTCAAATGCATTTGGGCGTAATTGTTGAATACTTTGGCGCTGAAACTCCCTAAAGCCAGCCATTGTATCTGTCAATGTTGCCTCAAATGATTGTTTTTTCCGACTTCCTCGTGGACCACTCCCTTGAGAGACTCGTGAGATCCTGCAGATCTTTGTAAAGTACTCCCTCGTCTTCCTCTACTTCGGTTTTGAACTCTGGAAGTTGGAATTTGGATTGGATCAACGGTTGAAGAACTACGCCGGATATGTTCGTAAGTAAACTCGTTCGAAGGTGGGTTTCCTCATCAATGTTGACCCGATACACTTCTTCAGTACCTTCAGTCTCCGGAACTTGATTGTGTGGCATCTCACTATCAAAGGGGTCTGGGAACAAATCATCTTCATTAGTAACATTTTCATTCAACATCTCTTCTCTTCTTTGGTTGACAGAGTATTGAGGCTGAGAATGAACATTATATAATACGAAACAGCGTTGCATTATATCCCAGTGTGCTGGTGGTTGTCGTTTAAATGCATGTACAATTTTATCCACCTATTATTAGGAGATTAAAATATTAATAAACAATAATAATTCTAGTTAATTTAACTAAGATTATGTATACTTACTTCACGATCTGTCCACCATGATTCTGATGCTTCAATTACAGAGGTAAGAGGATCAACGGAGATGCCAGTTGATTCCATAAGATGCGTATATTTTTTATATCAAGTTTTTCTTTGAAAAACTTATAAGTTATATCAAGATCGAACCTCTCGTTAAACTTTTCAACCATAAATTGTTTACCCAAAGGAAGAGGATCTTTTATACGGTAATTATTCATAGCAACTGCTTGATCGTACAACTCAAGCAGTATTCTTTCTCGACTAGGGGTCCATTTAAAATTAGCTCCGTTCTACAAATTTGATAAAAATAAATAAATATTTTTTCATACAAACTATAATTACACCGAATAAAGTAAAACTAAAATTAGAATTATTTACCCGTGCTGATGTTTCGGTGGGAACATTTGTATTTGGTTGCACAGAGGAACTTGAGTTTCGTTGACGATTAGATGCCATATCTACAATTTAAAAAAAATATTAATATAATTGTTTTCATTTTTGAAAACTGACATAACTATATATGCATGATAAAAAAAGTATGTAAACATGTGATTTATAAATATTATATATTTTATTTTTTTAACAGAACTATTTTCTTTTAAATGTAAATTAAAACTACTCACATCTTCTTACGTTTTTTAATTATTTTTATAATTATAATTTTGATTATTATATATATCCAAATGTGACAAACATCATTTTTCATTTGTTCTTAAAACTCTATAACGATTTACAAATAAATATTTATAATTATAATGATTTCACATATAAATTATAATCTAGCATGCATGTCATTACAAAAATCAGGCAGTTAGTAAATGATTATAACATCTTAGAATTACTGAAAAAATAACATTAATATAAAATTATAAAATCTATGATTTAATGTGAAAGAAAAATAAAATATACAGGTTTTGGTTAAAATATCAGCTAAAAAAAATTATATACATCTTTAGATTATTTTAGATATAAATGTTGAATTTGAGAATATATATATATGTTTAGTAATTAAAATTCTGTATAAGTCTACTTGTAACTAAAAGAAAAATTTCATATACATTTGATTGTAATATAAAATATAAATATTATAGGTATACTTTTATACATAGTAATCATACGTGTATTTTGTTTATAAACTTTACGTACCTTGAGTATTGATTTTTGAAAGGTTTGCAATGTAAGACTCTTAAAAGGTTTCAGTAGCAAGAGAAACAAGTACGAATTGGTTTTGAATGTGTGTGTGATTTTAAGTGAAGAACATGAAATTCTTTATATAGGGCAATTGAGATATGGGCTCAAAAAAAAATTATGTATTTTAAGACAAAATATAATAATAAAAACAGTTATCTCTCATGTTGAGTTGTGTGCCAACTGCTGTATCACTGCAAATTTGCAGCTGGAATACTGTTACTAGTGGATCTATTATTACAAGAGTAAAGTTGCGGTTCATGCTTTTTTTTATTATGCACAGTAATATAATTAGTTTATATGTTGAATGGGAAAATTAAAGTGATCCCTCCGCTTTAGGCAGTCCGCCCACCATATTAACGCCTCCCCATTCATAGTCTAAGAGGTTCCAAAACATGGAAGATCTTAGAGTAGTTTTGTAGGAGTTTTTGGTGTTTTTTTTTTTTTTTTTTTTTTTTTTTTTTTTTTTTATCATTTACAGACTTTTGTAGTTTTCAGTATTATTTTGAGATTTTTCTTTTTATTTATGTGCCCCATGTTAAATATATTTCTGCGTCCGCCCTGCAGTATTATCACATCGGTTTGTTTTAAATTTTTTTGAACCAGCAGGATGAGGAGTATAATGATGACAATGATGGCGAGGAAAATCGACAATCTCCACAACAGCAGGAAGAAATTCCTCAACCGGATCAAACCCCACCGGAAGAACCACTTCAACCGGAACAAACAGAAGACGCTGAAGCAATGCCTTCAGATGCACATGTCTCTTCTTTTGCACCGGTCATGGTAATGTAGATTTTGAGAATTTTCCGCAATTTTCAATGCAAGTTCGAGTAAGTTCGAGTAGGTTCGGGTAAAAGTATAATTAGTAACACTACATTGTTTGACTTGGCGGCAGGTTGATGATGAATATATACCACTGCCACCAGAGAAGTTTTACTTTCGTCCAGATCAGTATAGAAAGAGTTGTAGGATATCATCGAGGTGTTATGTGAATGATACGGTCAAGGACATCAAGAAATTCCTCAGGCGTTGGAATGGTTTTCTAGTCATCCTCAGTTTAAGCATATCTTTCATATGCCTCTGGTGGAAAACCGTAAATCAAAAGGATTTTGGATGCTTCTTCTGCACCTAGCTTGTACTGATAGTGACAGAGAATTATGGTTTGTGGTTAATGGAGTACCTAAGGTACTCCATTAAGGAGCATGCGCTGCTGAGTGGATTGGATTGTCATGACTACCCTAGCAACTATGGGGAGCTGAAGGACAAGGATGCCGGCGATTTCAAGTTTGTTGAAAAGTGGTTCAAGAGAAGGACCAATATTACCATAGCAGATGTGAAGAAGAAGCTACGAAAGTGAAGAGCGCTGTTAACAAGAAGAAGATGGCTGCGCTATATTTCTTAACCAATGTCTTGAAAGCGAAGTCCAAATATAAAGGAAACATAGAGCCATTCTTTCTCAAAGTCGTGGATGATTTGGACTTGTGCGAAAAATTCCCTTGGGGCCGTTTGACCTTTGATGATTTGGTAGATGAAGTTAAGAAAGTAGCGAAGAAGTTCAAGGGAGGCGTCGTCAACGAGAAGGATTCATGGACCTTTTCTGGATACATTCTTCCTATTGAGGTAATTCTTTTAATTATTTTCCTTAAATTTACGTGGATAGGGTCGTGATATTGTAGTACTCTCTATGTACAGGCTTTTGCGTATGAGTGCATTCCTGCGCTTGCTCGAACCTTTCGAGAACCTGTTCATGCAGAGAGCGACTGTCCAAGGTTGTGCAAGCACAATTTCAAAGCGACTTACATGAAAGGTTATCCACTGTCCGAGATAAACGAAGCAATTGGGAGCAATAGGGTGAGTATTTGTCATCATATAGTGTACTTTATTTTATCTTAATTGAGCAAGCTTATCATGAGTGTATTTAATGTGTTCATAATCGCAGGATATCATAAGCATCTTGGAACCAACCTCAGAGGAGGAAACCCTTATGGAGCGCATCATAGATAGAGATGTCAAACGGGCCAACCCGCGCGGAAACGGGCTGAACCGCCGCGGTTTCACTTCTCCGGCAGATCACGCGGGTCGACCCGCCGTGGGCTGCGGTTCCAAGATACTCAACCCTAACCCGCCCCGCTTAGTATTGGCGGTTATGCGGGTCAGCCCGCGGGTCAATAGAAATTGAGACTTTGCAATTGCTTCTCTTGTTGTATAAAAACAGAGCCAAATAAGTGTTGAAAAAACTTGTAATCAAAACATTAACTCATGACATAATAATCAAAACCTGAAATTTTCATTGTGTAAAACAATCAAACCAACCATGAAAGAAAAAAGAGATATCCGATAGCAAAGTAAAGAAAACGTAAACTTATTCTGAGAAGCAACAAAAGTAATATGAAATCTTATTCAAACTAAACTCTAAACTGAAACCAAATCGAACACCAAACATGTCTCTTCCCCAACTATCATTTGCTCTTCCAGCATAAGTCCAAACTGAAACAGAAAACATTGACATGTATATTTAAAAACCAAGGGATATTGCAAGCAATGATGAAACCAAACCAAATCAACAAGACAACAATGCCGTTGTTGAATAGAAACTATCGGATCGCATTATCGTTTAGCAATTCAAGTTTCTAGCTGAATAGAAACTATCGGAGCACATTATCAGTTAGCTATTTAAGTTTCTAGCTATTAAGCCTATTCAACGAACAACAACAAAAAAGAGGTGAGAAAGGTAAAATCAGAACATACACTTGCCATTCAACGCGTTGTTCCACCACATGACTATTTGGAGCTTCCTCACGAAGGTAAGAGTTTGTCAAAAACCTGGAAATCCATATCTCAGGTCAGAGAGACTGTGAAATTACAGGAAAGAAAACAACAGAGAAGGATTTCCACAAAAACTAGCAATGTTCGGTACTCAATCTTAAAGAGTATTTGGCTTTGCACTATATAATGAGCAAAACAGGAATAATAAGATCATATAAGTGATGGCGGGTTTAGATTGCCTCAAATTTTCACAATTTATAAACCCAACTAATGAGCTGCAAGTGCACAGCCGTGTTGTAGTCGGGGTCGAACACGAGGAGGAAGTGTTCTCGCTTAACACCTTGTGAGATTGGTTTGTAGCTAGCTCGCAATATGAGGTGGTTTTGGACCTAGAATGAGAAAACAAAACAAAAGAAATGTGAGTGAGTTTGTAAACAATTTAAAACAAGAGTTAGGCAAAGGACAATCATATGGAGCAATGATGAAAAGATAGTTGCATGGGATGTGTGTAGAGCCGTCTTGAACATGAATCACTAGTGTATGGTCTTTCCACTGTCGTGGCTCCAACCACTATGTTTAAAACAACCTAATATACTCAGCTTTCGTTGGCTATTAGAATTGCAAACATGCATTACAAGGTTCAAGATTCAATTGTTCACAATAAACCATAACTCAGCTTTCGTTGGCTATGATCTATTGCTCACCAAATACTAGTTTTGAGATCTAGATTCAGCACTGTCGTGGTTCTATTTCTCTAAGATCAGATTACTAGATGTACGGTAGAGTAATCATGCATTAAGCTCAAGTAAAGGTGAAGATCCATAAGATAAATCCCAATAAGTTGCAACACAATCAAATCATCACGGCCACCATAGATCTCCTCGGCCTAACTAAGAGATCTACTCGGCCATGATGCAAACAAGCAAGCAAAGCATGATTGTAAACATTATGCAAGTATTAAAAGAGATAAAGGGATGAAGAAAGCTTCTCTATTGATGAACAAAGTCGGATTCTCCCTTGAAAACTCTTAAGATCAAGTTTATAGAAATGGAAACAATGAAAAAGAAAGAACAAGAGTTGAGCGGCGCCTCCTTCTTCTTGGACGATCTCCTAGGGCTTCTCTCTCTTCTCTCTCTCTCACACGTGAACTCTTTGGTATTTTTGGACTGGACTCGATCGATTCTCTCTTCTTCAGCGGCTAAAAACATGTATATATGGGCGAAGTCGCGTAGGGTTTTCTTCATGCCGGAAAAGGAAAGTTTCCATGCGCCGAGCCTTCTTCTCCACGTCGTGTATGGGCCGACATTGTACCAAGGAAAGCTCCAAACATTAGCCAGGCCTCTTCTCTATTCGATCAAGGCCTTTGGCGCTGCTGCTCGGGCCATTAGACACTCCAAATCCTCCATGGGCTTCGTTTACTCGCTTACCGGACATGTCTCGGTAGAAAATAAGTCTAGGCCTCATAGTTGATCCAAATGGCTTCATTCCACTTCGACGTGATGCATGACTCAAGTATCTATCTTTCCATATCAAGATCGTAACTTTTGGACGTCGGGAACTCCTCCGCGCGCGGCCAAACTTCCGAAGCTTCGTTCTGCGCGCAGCGAGAACTAACACTTGGAGATAAAATGATCTTCTTGACTTGGAAACTTGCATGGATCTTGATTTAGGGCTCTTTTACTCCTTTTTGCATCCTTTTTGATTATTTCACCTACAAAGACTTCAAATCCCACAAATACAAGAAAACTACCTCTAAAGGCAAAGAATCTTGCAAAAACCGTTTGAAAACATAGTAAATATATAGTAAAATCATGTAAAATATGGTGATATCAATAAGCAACCACAATACAAGTGGAGTAGCAGGTTCTATATCAAAGGGAAAGACATATGGATGCAGCCATAATAATTAAGCGGTGTAAGAGTTTGCACCTACAAGTATCCATGGCTATGCATAATGTAGAAACTACTTACCAACAGAAGGTAGCTATAACTTCTCCAGGTTTAAAAGTTGAGCTTACGTTTGTGATACTTGGTATGTTGATAGCTGATGCCGTTGAGCCCACATGCAAACATACAAAAAACACGAGCATTGGAACTAGAGATTAACCCATTAGGTAGTACCTTAACTAAAAAAATCCAAAATTGCTGGATTAAGCCTATTGATTTTCTCAAACAAACATATAAACCTTTTTAGAAATCTCGTCAATGTCTAATTGCAAAGGTGAAGTGAAACCATCTCAAACTCTATTCACCTAGAAACTTAGATAGTTAAACGGTAATTCCAGCCTAATCATCTCTCTCGTAAAAGCCTTGTCATTTTTTCCAGTTCTGCCAACAAAGAGGCAAAACATTTGGCATCTCAAACTGAAAAACGAAATGCACTAATCATTCACACATCAACTAAAGCAACAATGAAATTGACTACCACTAGCACTTGAAAACCCAATTTCATTGGAGCTCACATCAATAGCTCACCTGAAAAAGGAACAATGAGGAAATCGCCGGAGTGCGGAGCAAACATGAGGAGCTCGGAAGTTAGGAACCGCCTCGCAAATCGAGATTATTTGAGTGAGATTGAGCTTTGGATTCAAGGTGTCGATTTCCCTCACTACAACCACTTGCATGGAAAGCTCAATTTCAGTCAAACAAGAATGGCTTCAGTGGAGTAAAAATCGTCGATCTGGAAGATTGAGATTTGGAGAAGAAGGCTTTTTTTATTTTTGATTTTTTTTTTTTTTTTTTGCGAAGAAAGCTTTTTTTTTTTGCGGTGACCCGAAAACCCGCCCACCCGCCGCGGATATATCCGCCTAAACCGCAAGCCGAAATCGGGTTAGACCGCGCGGCCCGCTAATTTTCGGGTTTGAAAATGCCGGCCCGAACCCGCCCCGTAGCAAGCCTAAACAGGCCTAACCCGCGGGCCACGGACCATATTGACATCTCTAATCGTAGACCCTAGTTGTGATGATGGGATTGGCTACGTGGATCATTTAGTCGACCTTTGGAGAGACTATCTAATCGTCCAGAAAGAAGAAGATATGGTGGGAGTCTCTGTACAAGATTGACTTGGCCGGCAGAGGTATCACCGAGTTTGCAAATGAAGTACCAATGCAGGCACCTGACAACGGTGGATCAGTTCAGGGAATGATGGAAACGATGAAAGCTTTGATCGAGGAAGCAACAAAGAAGTTGGAGGATAAGATGGATGATGTTACCTCAGAGATTAAGGCAATGGTTGGGGACTTAGATGAGAGACTTGATATGGTTGAATGTTATGTCAATGAGCAACGAACCAAGAAGGCTCATGATAGAAGCGGAGCAAGTAGTTTTCCTCTAGGTTCTGCTTTTCGGACTCCGGCCGAGAAGGTTGTAGCAGGGGATATAAGTGAAGAAGAGGAGGAGGCGGAGGAGGAGGCGGAGGAGGAGGAGGAGGAGCAAGGAGGAGGAGGAGGAGAAGGAGGAGGAGGAGGAGGAGCAAGTAGAGAACCGCCAAAGAAGAAAGAGAAGAGAGAGACAATCAACCTTCAGCTATTCTCTCATCTCCATATGTGGCTGGTCAGGCAAATAGAAAAAGAAAAGGCAAGACAAGTGGAAAAGGGAAAGGAGGTGCAAAGAGACCGTACAACACACGTAGGAAACAAGGCTGACGTCTCTGTGTTTAGGAAGTTATGTATTGTGTACTATCTCTATGTTTTATGACTTTGGATTGTGTACTATTTCTGTTTTTGAGTTTGCACAACTATGTTTGCATAGGTACAACTGTGTGTTTGGTAATATTATGGAACAATTTGGTTTGGTACAACTGTGTTTGCATAGGTTCGACTGTGTTTTTGGATGGTTCAAGTGTGTTTGCATAGGTACAACTACGTGTGATGGTAAAAGACATAAGTTTTTTTGACTTGTTTGACTTGTAATGTTTGTTTTTTGTTGACATGAGTTGCAAAGACATAATGAAAGGACATAATTAAAAACACATAGTTAAAAACTAAAAGACATAATTAAAACATAATTAAAAGACATAGTTTGCAAACAAAGTTTACACAAATCTTAAACACAACTTAAGAAGACCTCTTAAGTAGTTTGAAAAACAGAGGTCTTCATCCGCAGCAACTAAATTGAAAAGAAGGTTGTTGTTACTTGAACCAAACTAAGAACCAAGCAAGGAGAAGTAAAAGCAGCAATCGCAAACGTGCTCTCCACAGCTTTGTACTTCTTGTTGAAATCACCAATCACCAACTCCAACCTTGTAATCTCCGCTTTGCTCTGTTCATGTTCTTCCTTCAGGTCGGAAATACGTTTCTCCGCAATACGCATGTCCATGATGATGAATGTTAGCTCGCCGTCCTTCAGCTCCGAGATTAACTCCTCCATTCCGGCACGGTGGTGAGTTTGAAGACTCTCAATTCCCCAGAAACCCGCTTGATTCAGAGTGAAGTATTTCTAACTCCTCTTCAATCACACGATCCCACCACTTCCGAATATGATAACCGGGTTTCTACAATCAAAAATAACAAAGTTCACCATGAATCTAACATTAACCCTAAACCCTAGAAAGAATACATTAAAAGAACCCAAAACAAAAAGAATTCGGAGACATGATTATCAACTAACCGCTCGGAATTCGCAGGAGAAGTATATTTTCCAGGGTCTTGTTCGGTGCGAGACGTTTCCCTAATGACCCTTCCACCGCAGTAACAGTAGCTCGGCATACCGTACTCACCATCTCTGATGGTATTTTCGTCGAGTGAGTATGAAGATGAAGATGAGGTTGCAACCCAACTGTGAGGTCCCATCTCAGAAAATGAGAGAGAGAGAGAGGAATCGAAGAGAGGAATTGAAGAGAGAAAAAAACCTAAGCGAGAGAGAGAGAGGAGAGAGAGTGAGATCGAGAATAAGAACCCTAGAAATCAATTTGGGGAAAATCTGATTCAGTTTCACTTTTTCTCCTTCTTTTAAAGTATTACCAAATAATGAAAATTGCGGCGGAAATATAAAATAAAACAATTTAAAAAAATAATAAGATTCCCGCTTACTTTTCCCGCCGGCGGAAAAGTTAAAAATTTGCAAAATTCGGGGAAAAATGGTCATAGTTGTACTCATGCCATTCGTCGAACCAAAATTAGACATAGTTGAACATCTGCGAGTTTTGGGTTTTTGTAGTAGAACCACATTTCAATGTGTAATGGTCAAGTTGAACCAATGATAGTTCATCTTATTTTATCATTACAAACATATCATGTCAAAATTTTAGACAAAACTCGTTTTCTTCTTAATTTGAATCACATCATTGACACATTACCTACATATTCCATATATTGTATAGGGTGCTTGATGACTAACATGCTTATCCAGTAGGATAATTTTTTTTTTTATCAATTTTTGTTCTTTCTATCAAATAAGTAGACATAAATATGTTTTTTTCTTAATTAACTCCTCTATATTGCATATCATAAATATATTCACTAAACATTTGCCGTTCGTATATAATTCGAGCCGAATAGTCGAACCTATGGGAGCTAGTTGTACCAAATGTACTTGAAACCAAAACACGTCCACATTCAGACGTCTAGACGCAATGAACATTCTCTATACACGCGGGAACCTGGCAGAACCATATCAGAACCTAGTTCTGAACAAGTCGTTTATCAGCTAATTCCATAACTTTTACACTAATTCAGTAACCATAACCTTTACCATATTAGAATACAAACCCACATTATTTACATACTTGAACCTACTTGAACCTTGTAGAACCTTGTTCCGAAATTTTGATAATAAAAACACTGAATATTAGTACATACTTGAACCTGTTAGAACCCATCAGTACAACTTCAAGTAACACACTGCAGACAACATGACTGCAACATTGTTCACACAAACTTCATACAACATAATTAAAAACAAATTCAAGCGGTTAAAGCAAGCCAATTCAAATCCAAACAACATAAATACCAAATCCAAACAACAGAATTGCAATTGTTACTCGTTTGGAGGTTTAAAAAAAACACCCAAATCCTGATGAGGCTTACACTTGTTACTCGTTTTCTTCTTCTTCTTTTTACGACTTTCTCCTTCTGATGGATGTCGTTCTTCTTGGTTTCTTCCTCTTTTTGCTGTGTAATCAGGAGGATAAGCGAACAATTTCAGAACATCCTCCGGGATTGCCCAAGTTGAGATATGGGGCACTGTATAGATCGTTTTCACATATGCTCGTGCCCATGTCTCAACCAAATAGTATCTGGAGCACAAATCATATACAGAAAGAGTCGACATTCTTCCATCCTTCTTTATCTTTGCCATGAGTGCGGCAATTGCATGGACACACGGGTACTTGTCAATGTCAAACATTCTACACACGCAAGTTTTGCTCGCCAAATCCACAAGATATACCACACCATCTGAACCAAATACGTCGAACAGAAATTCCTGACCATTTACCTCCCTGACCGTTAAACGCTTAGCTATTGGACATCTTTCGTGAAGAACATTCTCCACAAAAGGCACAACGACCTTTGTACTTGGCATTGAAGCGCATTCGTTCCTATACTTGTTGGACCAAAAAGCGAATTTCTCTATTATCTTATCAAGCATTGGTAAGAGAGACAACTTTCTGTCTTTCCTAAACACACTATTCATAGATTCGCAAGAATTGCTGGTGTCTAAGTTATACTTTTCTCCTTCAAAAATGCACCTTGCCCACCTTTCCACATCTATCTTGTCAACCAAAAACTTAGCACACGCAGGATACAGCTTCCTGAACTCATCAAACTCCTTTTTAAACTCAGACCCAGTATAAGCATGAGCGCATTTGATGAACTTATCAACAACATCGTCTTTCTTAACACCTTGCTGAGCATGCCCTTTTACGTTCTGAGCCAGATGCCAAATACAGTGTACATGGCGAGCCAATGGATAGACCTTCGAGACTCCATATATGATGCTTTTATGTCTGTCACTAACAAAAACGAGTTCAGGATCATCTGGTACAACAGCTTTCAGGTTTTCCAGGAACCATGGCCAACTACTATGATTTTCGCTATCAATTATCCCAAAGGCAATAGGGTAATGGTGATGATTAGGATCTTGAGCAGTGGCAAACACAAGCTGTCCACCATATACAGTCTTCAGAAACGTTGCATCCACAACTATCACTTTCTCATCCATTGAAACCCTTCAATGCTCGCTCCCAAAGCAACAAACAGATACTCAAACCTGTGCAAAGCATCTAGTTGCACATTCGTTTTGCTTCCAGGATTTTCCTGCTCCAGCATGTACAGATAAGAAAATAACATCTTGTAGCCTTCTTCAGGAGTGCCTCGAACATCACTAACGTGTAGTTTTTTTCCTCTCAAGCCGTTGAGTATGACACATTCACACCAAGTCTACGGTGAACAACATCGACAATTGTTTTTGGAACTGGTGTGTCAAACTGACCTGGATAGTCTTCATGCAAAACCGATGCCACTAATCGTGGGTTGCCTCTCCTTCGAGAGCTGTTACTACTTTCAACAGCCCGTGAGCAGTTGTGCTTGTTCCAGTATTTTCGGACACTGAAAAAATCTGATCCACCTTTCCTCGCAGCATATATATACCAATTACAGCCTCCGCTCTTCTGAGTGCACCTTAGGATAAGTCGGCCAGTGTCAGACTTGTAAGTGCGGACACCAAAACAATGCTTGTGTGAAGCTCTGTCAACCAAATCTTGCAATGCCTCCTTTGATGGAAATTCTTGTTTTATTTCAAGACCAATACCATCTTCCCATTCTTCAGCCAACTTAATTTCTTCTACAGGACGTGAAAGCTCAAAATCCTCATCAAAGAAGTTTAACCCATCTTCCTTACTATCTGGTTCTGGACGCTTCTCGTTGCCATCCTCTTCTTTACCATCAGACTCAACCTCTTCGATATGTGGCTCTTCAATATGTGGCTCTGGCTCCTCAACATGTGGCTCTCTGAATATGGTAACGACACCATCACCTCTGTCATTTGGAACCGACTCCTCCTCGTAATTCAAACCAAATGAACTTTCTGCATCCGTTCTAGACAGGTGGTCGCTCCTATGATTTGCTCTGTTCGTGTTCTTGGTTACCTCCACATGCAAAATCCTCCTAAATCCCAGATTATCAATTGTCGTTAGATAAGCAAATAGGTCTTCATCATCAAAAATGTACATCTCTCTCGCAGGATTATTTGACATTGGAATGTAACTCAATTTCAGCAGCGGCTTAGCTCCATCTCTTGCAATCTTCCTGCATATCTTATCCACAACCGCCGAGTACGTAATCTCCTCCAAAGATGAGATCTTGAATGTTATAGCGCAAGTGGGATTCTTTGAAACCCATTTCAGTTCCTCTTCTGCATAATGACCTCCGTGGTCGAAAAATATGTTTGTGATGATCATGCTCATTGTTACCCTGCAAATATAATGAAAATAATCAATTCCCAATTACAAAACATCTCACAGTTGTACTACGTGTACCAGTTGAACTTTTACTACCATTACTTTTTAAAATGCAGTTGTACCTATATGAACCAGTTGAACCACTTAATCAACTAAGTCCCATTTGTACCACTCGTACCAGTTGTACCATCTCTGCAGGTTCCGATCTAGTTCAAATACAGTTCACTCGCTGCGATTCACAAGCTACATTACTCAAAAAGCTTAATCTACCGCCTATTCTATCAATGCATGTATACCCAATGCCTATACCAATGAACACCCAATGAACCAAACAAAAAAAAAGCTTAGAAACTCACTTTCAATGGACTTGAAGCTTCAGCAATGGTCAAACAAACGAAACAGGGAACATCCTGTCTACGGAGGTGAAAGAGGAGTCGGAATAGGTGTAGATGAGCTCAGGTCGAAGAAGATTTCGAGTTCAGTGAAGATTTTGAGTGAGAGAAGCGAGCTCGAGTGTGAAGAATTCCGACCACGCGATTTCCGATTTCCGAAATCCATCAATTGCATTTTTATTTCTTTTTTTTTTTTTTTATTTCATTTTTTTATTTTATTGTTTTAGTTAAATCAGAAATGTGAAAGTAAATGGAAAAGTAAAAGGTGAAAAGAGAGAAGGAGGAGAAAAGAGTAATTGCACATGTCATTGTGGCATTAGATCATCTTTGGCACAGAGATTAACTTTCGCCAAATTGTGGCAAATCAGCCGCGCGCATCATTGCATCTAGGTGAGAGACCAAAGTTTTTTTAGCTGAAGCTCAAGGAGAAAGAGGAGCAACGAGTAAACCGGAAATTGATCCCCTTTACCAGTTCCCGGTTTAAGTTGGCTTGATGCCAATTAAATGTCCAAAATTTTGTCTCGTAATTGTGTATCTTTATATTATTAATTGAGAAGTACATGAAAAAATTATGACCAAAAAACCAATTAAATTATGAAGATAAAATGTTTGGCAACAGAGTTAGTGAGGGTCAATTTAGTACATTGTAATGTTTGGATACAAGAATAAGAGAAAAAGCTATTTGGATAGAAGAATAAATGGAAAAAATTGTTTGGATACAAGAATAATAATTTAAAACAAACCTATGGTTTAGAAAACTTCCATTTTCCAGCTCTTAAAAATGTGCAAAAAAGAAAACTTAATGTAATCTAACGATAATAACAAATCAATAGAATATGATTTTGGATTTTCGGGTTTAATTTTTTTTTTAATTTTAATTTGGGTTCAGTTCAGGTTTCTTTTAAAGTTTTTTTGTTTTGTTTTTGGGTTTAGTGATATAAAAGTCGTTCAAGTTTTTTAAATTTTTGAATCAGGTTTGGTTTGGGTTTTTCTAAACAAGTTCGGGTTTGGGTGAAAATCTCATACCTAGTTTTATAGATATATAGAAATACAGAAACTGTTCGGATTTTTTTGAAAATTTCAGTTCGGTGGGCTTTTTTGAAAATATATGTCCGGTTTGAGTTCGAGTTTTTCTGGGTTCAGTTTAGAGTTTTCCAGAATTTTGGATTTCGGGTTTTCGAATTTAGACATATTTAAAAAAGTTTAGGTATTTTAAAATTTTGATTAGGGTTTTTAGGTCGGATTAGGATTTAAGGTTAAAAAATTAGAATTTTTTTTATTTGGTTCAGGTCAATAGTGTCCAGAAATGTGCGCGTACCCTTTTGCGCAGCCTAAGCTGTTTCCGGGAAGTGGGTTTGTGGCCAGAGAGAAGATGAAACCGCCGAAAGGAGATACGGGAATCGATGGGATGATCAGCGTGGTAGCTCATGAGCTGGCTGAAGTGTCGAGCAACCCGATGTTGAACGGATGGTACGGAGGAGAGGATGCGACGGCACCGACGGAGATAGCTGATTTGTGTTTGGGAGTGTATGGGTCAGGAGGAGGACGAGGGTATATGAGGAGTGTGTACAAGGATCGGTGGAGGAATGTGTATAACGTGAAAAAAAAATGTGTATAACGTGAATGGAGTTGGAGGAAGAAAGTATATGATTCAATGGGTTTGGGACCTTACTAGGAACATATGCTTTGGACCTAATGCTTTGAATTAGAGACGATTATGTTTGTTACCTCTTTTACACAAAGAGTCTAAATCATGAATGCTTGAGGAAACCCTGTAAATGGTTTATCTAGTTATTGCCAGTTTACGACAACAAAATCTAGTTATTTATAGCTGTCTAGTTTCACTTGACCAAGTTTGTGAAACAAACTCATGCTTTGACAACAGCATAAAACTCCCTCATCTATCTCAAGCTTCTGTACTGCCAAAATGATTTAAGAAGACAAGAGATACTTACACCGCCAAAAAACTACTGCCTTCATCTTGGGAAGAAAAACTAAGAGACACAACACCTAAGGAACACGCATACATCATGGTCATCCGATTCGGCATAGGTCCACGAGCCTGTGTTGGACAGAAATTTGCCTTGCAAGAAATCAAACTCACCTTGCTTCATCTCCACCGTAATTACATTTTCAAACATTCCCCGGAAATGGAGAAACCCCTGGAGCTTTATTATGGTGTAATTCTCAGCTTTAAGAATGGTGTTAAGCTTAGAGCCATCAAAAGATTTTGATGCTTGAAACAACTGAGAGTTTCAATGATGAAATAAAAGTAAGACTGCAAAGTTTTCATATTTAAATTCAATGGTAAATCAAAACTCCAATGTAGTTTCAGAGGACAAAAATAAAACTTAAACATACTGATACACATATATCTCACAAACACAAAGACAACAACAAGCTATTGAAACTCGTCCAGCAAATTGACATGAATCTCACAATGTCACTTTACCCTCTCTGCTTCTTGAATCGAGTAGGAACACCGAGTGGTTTCGATAAACTAAAATAGGAAGGATCTGAAGCAGGACTGCTCTTCAAGTCATAAACTGAAACTGAAACTAAATCCAGAGTTCTTCATAAACTGAAACTCATCCACAGACTGCCTAAGAACACGGTTGGTTCTTCGCTTAGCCTTTGTTGATTCAGTCAAGCTCATGTAACTTGGCTTGTTCTTGTTTTCTTGCGTCGCAGCAGCGGCTACAATGTCCATAAGTCTTGGCTCCCATGGCCTAGCAGCCATCCAACGCTCTAATCAACTCCATCCCCAACTATTCTTATCAAACTCTTGACTTTTCAGATATGAGATTGAACTGTTTGTCTTAATGTTTGAGCTAGGAGTTGACCTCCATTGCTGCAGAAACAAAACCGGATTTTCAATAATCATTATCATATAGCACCGAGAATGATTATCTTCATCCCACACAAAAACAAACATTCAGAGTAGATTTTAGGGTTAATTTGCAGGATGACCATATTGGATCTCAAAATGAAGAAAATAGTCATGCTATTTGTATAATAAAGAGTAGAACCATCAGCAACACAGTAGGACGTATTTGCCCTCAACCAAGAACAAAATTGCTTCCATTACCGCAATTATCGTTCAATTATAATATTTAAATTCTATTTTCATATATTTCCAAAATAGACTGAATATTTCGACATAAAAATGTATAGTCTCAACCCTAAACCCTAAACCCGAAAATATATCCTAAATCCAAACCCAAAGTCTTAACCCTAAACCCAAGAATATAAACCCTAAACTCAAAACTTAAACCCTAAATCCAAAAAACTAAATCCTAATCAAGGAAAATTAAACCCAAACATAAAATTTTAATTATTTATATGTCATATAGATAGGGTAGACACATGTATTTCACAATATTTTACAATATTATTCAGAAATTCTATATATAACAAACTTAACTGAATAAAATCTATATAAAATAATTATGTTTGGAATATAAATTTTCTATGTAACAAAAATTGGAATATATGAAAATAGAAGCTCTATATTTTAGTTGTTGGTTTCGTTGGTGGGGAGGGTTTTTTGCCATTTATACAGAAAATACAAGATGGTGAATTATTAAATTTTTGGTTGTCATTCTCATTTTTGCCAATTTCCCTAGATTTTATTGGTGTTGACCAAAAAGATTAAGAAAAAAGAAGGTATTTGTTGGTTACACACTTACACAATAAATTAAGAATTATATTCATGCGTCGACAAAATGAAAAAGGAAGATAATTCTCGCTGTACTGTATACACAACCACCATCAACAGTAACAAGAGATTATTATTATGCCGCTGAAATTTGCTCCCTTTCCATCGTCTTCTTCAATTCTTCTCTGCAATCCATATTTTCCCTCTCTCTGCTCTCCAAATGCAGCTAATTCTTCGTCTCTTAGCTCCCATTTTGCCATGAAATTCTGGCGGCTACTCCGGCGACTTATCCTGTCGGTGAGTTTCGCGCCTTCGCTGGATCGAGTTCTATGTATAATTTGAATTATTTACCCTTTTCCTTCTTCGCTTTTGCATCATGTAGATTCTGGGTTCGTTTAGAAATTCTTCTTATCCTTTGCGTTTAAGCTCGCTCGGATTGTAATTTTGGAAATTTTAAGATGATTCTTCAGGCGACTCTCAACTTCTAGGTTTCAATCATAAACACAATTTTGGGGTTTATTCCTTTGGACGATAATCTCTTATTGTTTCTACCATTTAAGATTTGCCTTTAATCTGCATAAAAATGGCATTTTGATTGTATTACGAGTCGTAAGCATTTAGAAAGCTGACGTCTGTCGTATACTCTCTTTTTTCGCTGTGACAGAGCTGAAAAGGCATTGTAAAAGGGAGATGATAAGAAACTGCGTATTATATAGATAGGAAACTCAGAACACAAGTCCAAGCCAGTATGCTTGAAGACTAAAACCCTCTTGTTCTCTAAAGAGAGACACAAGCCAAATCCCAAAATTCCGATAATCCTAAAGAAAGACCCAAACAGATCCTTTTATAGTTATAGACCTTTACATTAATAAGTAAAACTCAAAGAATAAAGGAAACTTAGCTTAAGCAATTAAAGGAAATTTAGCTAATTGACTCTGCACTTGTAGAAGTCACTGCCTCTTTCTGCTTTTTCCTTTTACAAACATAGGACCTCCAAGCCATATCAATACCCCCTTCTTGAGCACAAGCTTGTCCTCAAGCGCAAACTCTGGAAACTGATGTTTAAGATCTTGAATTCGCAACCAAGAATTTTCATGAGCAGGAAGGCCTGTCCATTGAACCAAAACCTCCAAATGTCCTTCTGAATCATATCGTGTGTCTAACAACTCCTCCGGTTCAACAACTAACTCATCAAGTGTTGCAACAGAAGGTGGAAGAGGATTAACTACTTGTCCTTGACCAAGTACCGGCTTCAACTGTGAAACATGAAAGACAGGATGGATCCGAGAATCTGGTGGAAGACGCAAGCGATAAGCTACCTTCCCAATGCGAGCTAATAGTTCAAAAGGGCCATAATAACGAGCTGCTAGCTTTTGACAAAACCGCCGGCTAACTGAGTGTTGGCGATATGGTCTGAGCTTCAAATACACCATTGTTCCCACCTCAAACTCCAAGTCTCTGTGATGTTTATCTGCATTATTCTTCATAATACTCTGAGCCTTAATCAAATGATGTTTTACTTCAGCCAACATTGCATCTCGTTCTTTTAGCATAGTTTCCAACTCAAAATTAGAAGAAGAGCCAAGTTCATATGACAACAACGCTGGTGGGTCTCGACCATATACCATCTTAAATGGAGTACATTGAATAGAAGTGTGGAAAGATGAATTATACCATAACTCAGCCCATGAGAGATATTTAGCCCACGCCTTAGGATGTTGAGAAGCAAAACATCTAAGAAATGTCTCCAAACATCGATTTAAAACTTCTGTCTGTCCATCTGATTGAGGATGAAATGCGGTACTAAACCGTAACCTTGTACCAGAAGCCTTGAAACATTCTTTCCAAAAGTTGCTTAAGAAAATTTTGTCACGGTCAGAAATAATGGATCTCGGGTAACCATGAAAGCGAATGACCTCTTGAACAAACTTCTGAGCTACAGCAAGGGCTGTAAAAGGGTGTTTCAAACCAATGAAATGACTGTATTTGCTCAATCTATCCACCACCACAAAAATAACATCAAAGCCCTGAGATTTAGGAAGCCCTTCAATAAAATCCATAGAGATATCCTCCCAAATTCGTACAGGTATCTCTATTGGTTGCAACAACCCAGCTGGAGAGAGTGTCGAATATTTATGAGTTTGACAAACAGGACACTCAGAGACGTACCTTTGTACACACTTGCGCATCTTTCGCCAATAGAAATTAGCTTGAATCCGTTTCATAGTTTTCAGGATACCAGAGTGACCACCCAATAAACTATCATGATATTCTTGAAGAATGAGTTGAATATATGCTGAATTCTGAGGAAGGACTAGGCGCCTATTGTAAAAGAGTCTCCCATCTACCACCCCATAACCCGGTTTAACTGTTTCTCCTGCAGCAAGTTTTCGAATTATTTTCTGTATCTCTTCACTCTCATCCACTTCCTTGAACAAATCATGTATTTGAAGAGATGTTGGAATCGTCAAAGACATAAGTAGTGTGGTAGTAGGATGCACAATACGAGAAAGACCATCTGCCACCTTGTTCTCGCTGCCAACCTTGTACTCAATATCAAAGTCATAACCCATGATTCGAGTCAACCAACGTTGATAGTCCAAAGTCACTTCACGCTGCTCCAATAAATATTTCAAACTCTGCTGATCCGTTCGCACCACAAACCTTCGACCTAGCAGATAGTGTCTCCATTTTTGAATAGCTAAGACTATGGCCATTAACTCGTGCTCATATATGGGTTTGAGTTGCTCTTTACCAGTTAACCCACGACTAAAGTAAGCAATTGGGTGTTTTCCTTGCATCAACACAGCACCAAGACCATAACCAGAGGCATCAGACTCAACGACGAACAGTTGTGTAAAATCAGGTAAAGCCAGAACAGGTGCGGAAGTCATACCCTGTTTAAGCTCATCAAAAGCCACTTGTGCTTTTGTACACCATTCAAACTGCTCTTTCTTCAGTAACTCAGTCAAGGGTTTAGCCAATAGCCCATAATGTTGTACAAAACGCCGATAGTATCCAGTTAAACCAAGAAAACCTCTGAGCTCCTTAAACGTTCTAGGAGTTGGCCAATTCTCCACTGCCTTGATCTTCTGCGGGTTTGTAGAAACTCCTTTAGGTGAAATTATGTGACCCAGATATTCCACTCTCTTTTGACCAAAAGTGCACTTCTTCTTGTTAGCAAAAAGTTTCTGTTCCACAAAGACCTCCAAAACCATCTCTAGATGTCTGACATGATCTGTGATATTGGAACTGTATATCAGAATATCATCAAAAAAAATCAGAACAAACTTCCTTAAAAACGCCTTGAACACTTCATTCATTAACGCCTGAAAGGTTGCCGGAGCGTTAGTTAGCCCAAATGGCATAACTAAGAACTCGTAGTGACTATCATGAGTCCTAAAAGCAGTTTTCTCGATATCTCTTTCCTCCATACGAATTTGGTGATAGCCTGATCTCAAATCCAGTTTTGAAAACAACTTTGCTCCATGCAGCTCATCAAGTAATTGATCAATCATCGGAATTGGGTATTTATCAGGTACAGTGGCCCGATTGAGAGCTCGATATTCAACACAAAAACGCCAAGAATTGTCCTTCTTCGTCACTAGTAAGACAGGGCTGGAGTATGGACTATGGCTTGGTCTAATCAAACCATCACGTAACATTTCTTGCACTAACTTCTCCATAGCTTCTTTGTGAGCGTGAGGGTACCGGTAAGTCCTGACACTGATGGGTCCCATCCCTGAATGTAAGTTAATAGCATGTTCTCTGCCTCGAATAGGTGGTAAGCTTGAAGGGGGTTGAAAGACATGGGCATATTTTTCAACAACTGCAGCGATTGGAGGAGCCAGAACAGGTTCTTGCTGTGGAGAGATTTGTGTGTTGCTTAATGACAAAGCTGCTCTTTGTTTCTTCTCTACAAACTCAGGTTGTAAATACTTGAATGAGAGTTTTGGCGTGTGTAATGATGGGTCTCCTTTCAATGTCACTTGCTTCCCTTGATACATGAAAGAGTATTCATGTTTATCCCAATCAATCTGACGTTTGCCCAAAGTCCGTAACCATTGAACTCCCAAGATAATATAAGCACTTCCCAGATCTAAGACTATAAAGTATGCAGTAAATGTCAATCCCTGCAACAACAATTGCACATTTTGACAAATGCCTGTCCCATGAACTGAAACGCTTGTTCCTAACATAATCTCCAAATTTGGATTCACCATTGTCTTCAATTGTGCTCGCTTAATCATCTCTGGGGTGATGAAATTGTGTGTAGCACCACTGTCTAACATAACTACTACTTGATTCTTCTTAACCAAACCTGTCATTTTTGTTGTAATAGGAGAATCTATCCCTAAGAAAGAGTTTAAGGATAATTCCATGAGCAGTGCTGGTTCTTCCACATGATAGTCCTCTGTCACGTCAATTAAGTTTTGATCAAGAATCTTCATGTCAAAACCATTAACCACCGTGAGAACCTGGAGAGATTTGTTTGGGCAGAGATGTGTTCTAGACCACTTTTCAGGACACTTGAAGCACAGACCCAATCTCTTCTTCTCTGCAATTTCAGCTTCCGTTAATTTGATTTGCGGTCTAGATTGCGCAAGAGCAGGACTTTGCTGTAGTTGTTTCATCTTCCAAGGAGGCACTGTCTGACTGGAGTAAGACTTGGAAGCAGGATGGTGAACTGAAGATTTGCTATTCTGCTGCCTCTCCCTTTGAACAACACGGTATAAAGAGCTTGTCTCCATTTGATAAGCACAAGAAATCATCTCTGCTAAGTCCACTGGCTTACACATGTTAACTACTTCTCTCATGTCAGGAGTCAACCCATTCATAAAAATACCTTCCATTTGCTTATCCGACAATCCCGAAGCTTGAGTAGAGAGATCTTCAAACATGTGAATATATTCAGAAACTGAACCAGTTTGTGTAACATTGAAGAACCGTTGACTTGGATCTCGTAACTTCTCACGACTGAAACGTGCAATCAGACGATCGGTGAAGTCCTGCCAACTAAGAAAAGGTTTCCGATGCATTTCACTGTTGAACCAGCTTAAGACATCACCATCACCACATAAACTGATCGAAACCACTTCTAGTTTATCTTCCTCACTATAACCTCCAATTCTGAAAAACCGTTCAGCCAGAGCAATCCAACCATAAGCATCTTCTCCGGAGAAAACCGGTAATTCCACGCGTTTCAACATATTCTCTCGAGTACCCACAATTGAATTTCGAAATCGAGAATCATCCGCTTTGTAAGTAAGGCATGGTTCCAAGTCCGAAGGGCATACCTTTGGGGTAAGCTTCTTGTAGTTCGGATTTGAGAACTCCATGACCTGTGGTGAACTTGCAGAACTTTTCTGAAGTAGGTCGTACAATTCGGAGAACCGTGAATCCATCGCCGTCGTCAACTCTTGGATCATCGATCGTGTAGCCTTTTCACTCTCCATCTGTTCGGTTTTGTGATTCATCACGATGTGCGCCAGCGAGTCTAAAGTAATCGTTGTCTATGTCGTCTTCGTTGTTGGCTTTGGTGGATCCTTTGTCATCGTGAAAGTCTGATTGTCACGATTGTGCGCTCCAAAACGTTCACCGGCACCAATTTGATAAGAAACTGCGTATTATATAGATAGGAAACTCAGAACACAAGTCCAAGCGAGTATGCTTGAAGACTAAAACCCTCTTGTTCTCTAAACAGAGACACAAGCCAAATCCCAAAATTCCGATAATCCTAAAGAAAGACCCAAACAGATCTTTTTATAGTTATAGACCCTTACATTAATAAGTAAAACTCAAAGAATAAAGGAAACTTAGCTTAAGCAATTAAAGGAAATTTAGCTAATTGACTCTGCACTTGTAGAAGTCACCGCCTCTTTCTGCTTTTTCCTTTTACGAACATAGGACCTCCAAGCCATATCAGGAGATTGTTGAAGCAATGAATTTGGGCGGATGGGGACAGAGACTCATGCAAGCAGCTTCTTCTGAATCCGATGATTCAGCTTTGGATTTGGAGAGAAACCATCACCACTTGATGAGTCTTCCATCGTCTTCAAGTCCATCTCTTCCTCAGCCATTCTCACTCAGCATCCAGCACGCAGAGAGCAATGCCCCATACTTCTCGTGGCCCACTCTCAGCCGGCTTAACGACAGAGCAAACTATTTCGGGAATCTCCAGAAAGGGGTTTTACCTGAAAATGTTGGGAGGCTTCCTTCAGGACAACAAGCCACCACCTTGCTTGAGCTCATGACCATCAGAGCGTTCCACAGTAAAATCCTGCGCCGCTTCAGCCTCGGTACTGCAGTTGGGTTCCAAATCAGCCGTGGCGCTCTGACGAATGTTCCGGCGATACTTGTCTTTGTTGCTAGGAAAGTCCATAGGCAGTGGCTTAATCCAATGCAGTGCCTCCCTTCCGCTCTCGAGGTTGTGTTATCTTGTATCCATTTCATTCCATTCCACACATAGCCTTACTTTCAGGAATTTGATCAGAGCATATATATGTATACGTTTCATTAACAGGGTCCTGGAGGGATATGGTGCGATGTAGACGTTGTGGAGTTTCAATATTATGGTTCTCCTGCTGCAACGCCAAAGGAACAGGTTTATAATGAGCTTGTAGATGGCTTGAGAGGAAGATATCCCTGCATTGGCTCTGGTTCTCAGGTATAGCTTCTTCTTTCTTTCTTTCTACCTCTTCTGCAAACCGTTACCGTAAATTCTCAGTTGTTTGTTCTGTGTTGTGTGTGAAGGTTGCAAGCCAAGAAACTTATGGAACCTTGGGAGCTATAGTGAAAAGCAGAACAAGTAACCATCAGGTCGGTTTCCTTACGAACCGACACGTCGCTGTTGATTTGGATTATCCGAGCCAGAAAATGTTTCATCCTTTGCCTCCAAGCCTTGGACCTGGCGTCTACCTCGGTGTTGTTGAGAAAGCAACCTCGTTTATCATTGATGACCAGTGGTACGGCATCTTTGCTGGCACCAATCCAGGTACTTCAGAGCTTCAACTTCATTGCAACTCTCTCTGTTATTTCATACTGACTTCTTTGATATCTACACACAATGCAGAAACATTTGTGAGAGCGGATGGTGCATTTATTCCTTTTGCAGAAGATTTCAACACGAGCAACGTAACTACGGTGATAAAGGGCATTGGTGAGATAGGAAATGTTCACGTTATAGACTTGCAGTCTTCAATCGATAGTCTTATTGGGAGACAAGTTGTCAAAGTTGGGAGAAGCTCTGGATATACAACTGGAACCATAATGGCTTACACTTTGGAGTACAACGACGAGAAAGGGATTTGTTTCCTCACGGACTTTCTTGTGATTGGTGAGAACCAACAGACTTTTGACCTTGAAGGTGACAGTGGAAGCCTTATACTCTTGACGAGTCCAAATGGTCAGAAGCCACGACCAGTTGGGATCATTTGGGGTGGTACAGCTAACCGAGGAAGGCTGAAACTTATAGGCGGGCAAGAGCCGGAGAACTGGACAAGCGGAGTCGATCTTGGTCGTCTTTTGGATCTCTTGGAGCTCGATCTCATCACGTCGAACCATGAGCTTGAAGGTTTTCTTACAACTCTTTTCTTCATTAGAACCGTCACCAAACTTCTCATGCCGTTTTGGTTCTGTATACTTTGCAGCAGCTGCGAGAGAACAGAGGAACACGTCGGTTACGGCGTTTGATTCAACACTTAGCCAATCGTCTCCACCAGACCTGGTTCCATCAGGAGACAGACAAGATGAGAGCTTTGAGCCATTTATACCGCCTGAGTTTCATATAGAAGAAGCTATCAAACCAACACTTGGAGTAGAGGAACATTTGTTCATTGCTTCTTCATCGGTTAACGAGTCTACTTCTGCTTCTTCTGCTATTAAAGGGCAAGTGAAACCTGATTTTAATGATCTTGTCGCTTTAAAGAACAGTTTCGAAGAAGAGGTTAACGTATCGTTGCATCTAGGTGAGCCCAAACTAAAGAAACCAAAGTTTTTTTCTAGCTGAAGCTTAAGGAGAAAAAGGAGAGCAACGAGGAATATTATTACACTCGATGAGTAAACCGGAAGTTGACTCCGTTTATCAGTTCCCGGTTTAGTTTGGCTTGATGACGATTAAAAATCTGCAAAAAGCCAAAAACATATTATGTCGTGGTTGTGCATAGTATTATTATTCTTTGCAAAAGTAAATAAAATTCGAATATGGTTTGGGACTTTAGCATTACTCCATAAGCTTTAAGTTTTATGAAACTCAAATCTGGAGAAAGAGTGTTGGTTAAAGGTTACAAGCAAAAGGACCCACTGATCCATGATCCATCCATAAGGAGGAAAGGTATGTCTTTTTCGATGGGAAGATGACTTTGGTCCATCCCAATTTTAATATAATCTTCACTTAAACGAAATCTTTTCAAAAATAACTAACCGAAAGGTCCAAACTTTTTTTTGTTCTACCTATTTTTACTTGAACCGGAACCTAAATAGAAAAAGCATAAGGTGTCACGACTTTCATTGGTTTACTATTAGACCAACTAGAGATGATTACCGACGACAATATCCCTAATATATTAAAAGAGAAAACACTATAAAATAAACCTTTGTCTCATGTGTTACTAGTATTTGGCCCATGCTATGCATGGACATGGACCTTTATTTTCATCTTCTTAAACCCAGAATTGATATGAATCACTAAAACAAACAAAAAAAATAATTTGATTTAGGAATAGCAAAAGTTGAGAGCAAATTTGATAAAGTGCAGCTTGAATCGATGACATCTGGATATTTAACTAAATCCCCAAATCTTATTTCCCCAAATTTTATTTTGGTAATTTTCTTTATTACGTTAATCATCTCATTTGATTTTGTAATTTATCATGTGATTTGTTTTTGTTTCTAGAAATTGTAAACTGAAACAAATAGAATGCAAGATAGATAAACTCTTTAAATGAAAAATGCATAAACTGAACATGGACAACTTAATTAACTCCAAAGAAAGCAAATTCATAGGTAAAAGACAATTGTACGAAGTTATAAAGATATATAAAGATCCATATATACATATAGATTAAATCTGGGTTAATATAAAATCTATTCTAGTTGAGATGTGATGTGCTTCATTTGGTGATTCCAAATTTAATCACCGCTTCAAAACCAGCAAAATGTATGTTTAAGGAAGTCCTCTGTCTTGGATATCAAGTGCATATATCACTGTTTATTATGAGAAAATACTATTAAAACAATATAAAGGACACAAACAATTAAGATGAGGAACATGTAAACTGATTTTACCTGCTAAAATGGGCCAAAGAGGTTCTTGTTTTTTATGTGGAAATTAAAATTATCCAACTTCATCTTGAATACTCTTATAAGAATATCAGGCCTCTCTTCTGATTGTAGTTTACGTGCACTTAGATGTCTTGTAATTTCTGTGTACTTAGATATCTTGTTTCCTCCTCTAAGTATACAATCTATCTGTCATAAAACCAAAATATACTATCAAATTTTGTATATCTGGTGTAAAACACTTTAATAAAACAGATTAACATGATGAACTAAGATAGGTTTATGTATCTTATCATCCTTGTAAACTTCGTTTTCTGGATCTGATTTTATGTCAGCAATTGGTGTGAGAGGAAGCTTCATCTTGTTCAGAAAACCTGAAATTCAGTTCAGAAAACAGAAAGTTATAATGAAGATTTTGGTAACAATCTTTTTCCCCAATATAACATAACACAAATGGATGTAATTAAGGTTGTAATTAAGCCATAATGATGAAAGAAAACATAAAAATAGAAAATAACATAACACTATATGGATTGAGCAACGATTTGAGGTGTTCAAATGAAACAAATTTTTGATTACAAACACAGCAGGAAGCATTCTAAGTATTAAAATTAAAAGCAATTACGAAATATCATCAGAGATTGAAGCAAATTTATCAAAAAGAATCAAGTTTATCAATGAACAGAGAAGAAAACAAAAAACCCAGAAATAAAAAACATATGGGTTTTTCGATTTTGGAAATTGAAAAAAGTGAGAAAGATGGAAAAGCTCAAGCTAAGCTTATACGAAGAAATTTCTGATTCAGAACATGCAACTATTCCAGCAAATCAACTCCAAATCAACCAACAAAGCATCTCCAGATCAACTTGAGAAAAAGTGATAAATCTGAAATTTTGATGAGAAAGATAGAGATACCTGATTGCTGAAGAAGAGATTTCGTTATCTATTTGAAAAATCTCTATAATTACATGGCAGAGAACATAATATGTGAAAGAAGGAATTTAAGTTTTGGAGATAGTGGATTAAGGATAAGAAAATTAGGGTTTATGAAGGAAATGAAAGGATTTCGGAAGGAGATGCAGTTTCAGAAACTGAAGTTGAAAATTAAAAGAGAAGATGACGGTGGTTTCAGAAATCAAAAAGTGAAGGAGATCGTGGGATGAAAATGGAAGTTGAACAGCCAATAAAGGAGATCGTGGTTTAGGAAGAAGAAAATCACAATCTGAAAAAAAAATAAAAATAATAAAATAAATAAATAAATAAATCAGATAAGGAATAAACCCACGAAAAAAAAAGAAGAAAAAAATGGAAAACTTAAAAAAACACGTGTCAGATGGAGAAGCCATTAGCTGACTGCTGATTTATTAGTATTAGATTAACAGAAATGCCATGCTGATGTGTCAACACCAGGTTCACTTTCAAGGTTAGTTTTAATTAAGACAAACATTACTAGACTAATTACATGTTATGCCATTCATATTTGGTTAGAGAATGAAATATATATGATTAATTTAGTCAGAAAAATAATTATTAATGAAAATTATTTTCTTTCAGTTTCCTTATTTGGTAATGACGAAAATTTATTTATTAGTCAATCAATCAGTAAAATATGGAAAGTTTTATTCAATTGTATTATATTAATTGTTTAAAAATTAATTTATTCATCTATCATTTTTGTTTAGCTTTACTTTCAAGAATAAATTATATCATCACATCAAAATATTTTAAAAAAGAAAATTAGTTTTTTTCTACATATGCTATGGTTTGAATTTTTAAAAATGAAGCAAATCTCTAAAAATGTTAAATGTCCCACATGATTATATTTTGGGATAATAGTTCAAAAACCTATTATAAAATAGGATCCAAATAATGATCAACCATAATCACAAATAGGAAAGAAAAATTTACCATGTTTGGAAATCTTTAAAATTTCTTTTATTCGATTTAATTTGATTCTTTAATTGAATTAAATAATTAAATCGTATTTTTTAATATTTTGGTTTGATCAAAATTTTAAACGTAATAAATTCTAATAACTTATCATATAAGTTAAATTATTTTAGTTATTTAAAATTGATAAAAACATAAAATATATATGCCATTTTATATTTATCAAAATATAAAATTATTTTAAATGTATTAAAATTTAATATATATGTGGGTTCGGAAAGGGAGAAACTGTTGTTAAAGCAAATGTTAGATTACCACACTGTAAACGATGACAAAAATCAAACCAGGCTAAAAAAATATGCATCACTCAAAATTTCGTCTAATGTAAATTGACATTTTTTTAATTGTCTAACACTCTATGTTCCTAAAATTGTATGTAAATAGACATCTTTTAATAAAATCAAATTGAGAAAATATCACTCCCGTGCAAGGCGCGGGTCAAACTCTAATAGTTATTGAAATAGTTGATGGTAAATCATCATAGGTTAAGTTATTATAACTTTTTTTTGGTTTTAATGTTAAAGTTACTATAACTTGTGAATAGCTTAGCTTTTTTTTTGTCTGCATAGTTTTAATAAACATTTTCTTGACTTTATAACTTATCAGATGGATTTCCCAACTACATTAATACTTTACTTTGGTTTCTATGGTAAACATGCGAAGCTTTTCACTTTTCGAAAATTGGATCTTATAATATTTTATGCAATAATGGGTTTACTACTTTTCATTAGCTTTCACGAATATGTTTTGACAGAAAATCATTAGACGTAATCATGCTTTTGTCCATGTGGGCTCTTATTCTAACTCTAACAGTGCCACCAATCAAGCTCAAAAGTTGTACGTAACCGACAGCCTCTTCGATTTGCATAGACCCTCGTATACGTATAAATCAAAATTACCTTATTAGATAAAAAAAATGACATTTATAATCTGATCTTACATTTCTTTATGTCATTTCTATTCACTTATGATGCAATCATGCAAATGGTGCTGTTTGATAAAACTTAAACTAGGAAATTACCAATTGAAATTACTTTACAAAAATGTATTAAGAACACAACTCCCTGTAATAAGATCTCCAACGTTCCCACTAATCAAATCATAGAATAAAAAAAAAAAACAAGAGATGATCATCTCTTTCTTTTTCTTCCTCTTACTCTCTCTCACATCCAATGGACAATTCTTTGACGAGAGCAAGAACTACGAAGGCTCCTCCGATCTCGTCGACCTTCAATACCATATGGGTCCGGTCATATCCTCGCCGGCAACAAGTCTCTACATCATATGGTACGGCCGATGGAACCCAACCCAACAATCCACAATCCGTGACTTCCTCTACTCCGTTTCTTCACCGACACCGGCTAAGCACCCGTCAGTATCCGACTGGTGGAAGACGGTGATGCTATACAGAGACCAGACAGGCTCCAACATCACAGGAACTCTTGTCTTGTCCGGAGAGTTCCACGACCGGACGTACTCCCACGGATCTCACCTCACTCGCTTCTCTGTTCAGTCTGTGATCAGAACTGCCGTGACCTCCAAGTTACCGCTAAACGGTCTCAACGGCTTGTACTTAGTCTTAACCTCAGATGATGTAGAGATGCAAGAGTTCTGCAGAGCAATTTGCGGCTTTCACTACTTCACTTTCCCAAGCATCGTTGGCGCAACCGTACCCTACGTTTGGATCGGGAACAGTAAGAAACAGTGTCCAGAAATGTGCGCTTACCCTTTTGCGCAGCCTAAGCCGTTTCCGGGAAGTGGGTTTATGGCCAGAGAGAAGATGAAACCGCCAAACGGAGATGCCGGAATCGATGGGATGATCAGTGTGATAGCACATGAGCTGGCTGAAGTGTCGAGCAACCCGATGTTGAACGGATGGTACGGAGGAGAGGATGCGACGGCACCGACGGAGATAGCTGACTTATGTTTGGGAGTGTATGGGTCAGGAGGAGGAGGAGGGTATATGGGGAGTGTGTACAAGGATCGGTGGAGGAATGTGTATAACGTGAATGGAGTTAGAGGAAGAAAGTATCTGATTCAATGGGTTTGGGACCTTACTAGGAACAGATGCTTTGGACCTAACGCTATGAATTAGAGACGATAAATGTTTGTTACCTCTTTTACACAAAAGCCTTAAGCATAAATGCTTGAGGAAACCTGTAAATGGTTTATCTGGTTATTGCCAATTTACGACAACAAAATCTAGTGATTTATAGCTGTCTAGTTTCACTTGTGAAACAAACTCATGCTTTGACATCATCAGCATAAAACTCCCTCATCTGTCTCAAGCTTCTGTGCTGCCAAAACGTTTTAAGAAGACAGATACTTACACCGCCAAAAAACTACTGCCTTCATCTTGGGGAAAAAAGCTAAAAGACACAACAGCCAAGGAACAACCTGCGCCTTTTGTTGTAGAACATATTCTCGAAGAGGCCATGTTGTGTCCTTTAGTGTCTCTAACTCCTTACGGGTGGTTACTGATCACCACGTCCAAGGAGATCATTGACTGGGTCGGGGACTTCGCTAGCTGACTTTGAGGCCAAGTCATTGTTTCCTCCATCCTTTACTGACTCTTCTTCAGTGACTTTTGGCCTCAGCAGCTTCCTTTTCTTGTCCTGAGAAGCCACGTCATTTTCAATACGACTGCCATGGTTTCCTCTATCCTTTTCCGAGCCATCTTCAGTGAGTTTTGGCCTCAGCAGCTTCCTTTTCCTGTCCTGAGGAGCCAAGTCATTTTCGATAGGATTGCCATTGTTTCCTCTTTCTTTTTCCGAGTCATCTTCAATGAGTTTTGGCCTCAGCAGCTTTCTTTTCTTGTCCTGAGGAGCTGAATGTTTAGAATTGTCTTCACACCCTTGACTTGGATCACCAGGGCTCTGTTGAGCTTTGCTACGCCGCTTGAAATCAATAAACGGTCGCTTTTGAGCACTGTGTTCCATATTTTCTTCACAGTCCGACAGATCATCAGGAGTAGTTTCAGTAAAAGGAAGCATCGGATCATTGTCAAGTACCTCTGCTGTACGAATCGTTTCCTTTTTCTTCTTTGGTTTTCCGAGAACCTCAGGATTGCTCCGATTTGGTTTTTTCTGTACAGCCCAGTGCTCATTACAGTCGTTTAAAAAGGCCATGACCTCATCGACTGATTCAGAATCAGATATCGGAGAAGTATCCTTTTCAGCAACACGTTCTTCTGAAGGCATAGCAAGCCTGCTGAAGACGCTCTTTCTGGTTCTGTTTCTTTCGAGTGCAGCAGGACTAACACGTTCTTTCATTCGTATCACCCTCTTGTTAGAGTCAAGAGCATCACCACCAAATTCTTCATGTTGTTGGTACGCTTGAACTTGGTTCTGACTTCTCTTCTCTGAATACAAATCAGCTCCATCCCCTGATGTTGAAGGATAAGTAAAAGAAGGGTAAATTCTAGAATCACGAACCGTCCTCTCGTATGGATAAGAAAGATGACCTCCACAATTTTCCTGGCTTTGATATGCTGAAATTTCATTGTTGACTCCGTGTTTAGGAGATAAATCCCTTGATGGTAAAGGATAAGCAAAGGAAGGGATGATGCTGCGGTTGGAGTAAGACGACCTCTCAAAGTCCCTCGTGTTCTCAGCGGTCTCAGGAAACTGAGAATGACGCAAATGACCATTTCCATACTCATATTGAGATTCAGAACCAGCAACTCCATTCATGCCAGAGTTGGTTTGGTATTCAGGATGTTCAGTAGGCATTGGAATATAGTAATCCACGCCCAGAGTAGTGTTGTTCATGCTTGTACCATTGTGGTCATCAGAATATGGTTGGACTCTCTCAGAAAGCAAGGTGTCACTGACATAACCACCACCAGCTATAACTTCTTCTCTCAAAACATGACTTGAGTTGCTTGTATAGAAAGCTGAGCCCAGTGAATCAACATTAGGTGCACCAAATCCCTGCCTAGAGCTATTCATGGTTGCATGTCCTGGGATCCCGGGATCACAAGGGTCATAGTATTCTGTGTTTGTTCCATATCGTAATCCTCGAAGTACTGAGCTTTGAGCAGGAGCCGCTGGATCTGCCCCAAAATTAAGGCATTCCTCGTGGTTAGACCACATACTCGCCAGTGTGATACCATCTTTTTCATGGCACTCCTTTTCTGACCAGCCACTTGCAGTGTGTCTCAAGTTCTTAGGGACTCTTCGATCATTATAAGTAGACTGATTAGTTAAAGCCTCTGTCCCAAAACTATTATTCATGCTAGAATCATATCCTACTCTATCCTTTGATCCATGCACTATGGGGTCAACGAGTCTCCTATGAACCCCAGATGTGTCTCCTGAGTACTCATTTCTTCTAGTGTCTACGCCAATATCAGATTCATCCCCAAAACCATAGCTTTCTTTTAAGCTACGACCAAGACGATCTCTTGCAGATGTAACTCTGAAGGGAAACTCACGGTCGACATCTCCATCAGTGTCTTCTGCACCACGGTTGCCAAAGTCGCGATCACCAGCTGTATTTCCCAAACCACTTGCAGATGTTCTTGTGTGCTTTGCAACTGCAGTTTTCCTCGGATGTGATGATCTCTCTACCTTCTTCAAGCTAAACAACTTCAGTAGCCTTTGAACCTATAAATAACATTTCCAAATAGAAAGTGTCAGAACACAAAGGAAAGTAAAGCAAACCGCATAATATAGGCCAAACATGGAAAATACTTGAACAATGTTTAGATTTTCTGAATAAAACTAACCACACACCTGTGCTTTTGACAGTCCAAAATTGAACTTTGTTGCCGTAAAGTAATTATCACTAATAGCATGACGAAACTCCGTTTCACGAAGTGGCCTACAATGCCACATCTCAGTAAACTTGACCTAAGCAAATGGGATCAAGAAACAAACTTAGCAAAAGCAAAAAAAAACTCTCAATGAGGAACAGTGTGAAAGTAAATGCAAGTACCTGAGCAGGAAACTGTTTCCCAGAAGAGCAGAATGCATCAGGCTCAATGTTTATCGCACCATCAGAGCATGCCTGAAAGACGCCATGCAGCTCCCTACTCTCAAACTCAAACAAAAACAACAACATTCCAGCTTTGACCTGTTTTACAAATCCGGCTTGCCAATTTGGCAAACCGAAAAGCTCTCGCCTTAAGCATTCCTTTCTTGTGGAGTTATTGGACATGAAGATTGCACCATACTCTGGTTCTTCTCCAGAAGCACCATTAGATTCCTCCATAAGCTTCATCCTCCGATATTTCGACATTGCTGTTGCAGAAAACTAAAATAACAACAGGGCTAATTTTCCTCCATTCATCAAACTGAGAAGCTACTAGAAATCAGGAGACTTGTGGAGCCAAAAACAGAAGATTGATTAACACAAAAACAGTGCATTATATAGCAGCATTACAAAGATGAATCCACTCGAAATTGTTTCAGGATGGACACTAAAGCCTAGTTTTAGCAGATACATTAACCAAAATCACTTTTTGAAAAATCGATTTGGAAATTCATGGCCAAAGAACACAAGCAACTTGACTAATAAACAGAGGTCGGGAAGGCAAATTGCACAGTCGCACGAAAAGTCAACAACTTAGCGAATAAACTAACACTAGTGAACATTCGCATACAAATCAGAAAACGCTGACGTAACTCACTTTCAAGCAAATTCAGGGATAATCGAACAATCAATCAGGCGTTAAGAGCGATAACACCGTGAAATTTTTCAAAGGAGAGATTGAGAAAAGGAATGCAGAAGCAATATGTTACCAACGGTGGTAAAGATTAAGACCTGGAGGAAAAATCACAGCTTCGGGGTTCCTGGTTTCAAATCGAACAGAGAGCAAACAAACATGCGAAACACACGTAAACGAGCACGAAATAATCGATTGAAAATCAAAATCGAATGAGAATCGTGATTAGGGTTTTATACTTTTTTGCAGTGAGTACCGGAAAAGACGAGAAGGAAACGGAGAGGCGAAAATCGAGAAGCGAGCGAAGATGATATTTTGCAGAAAACAAACGCGAATATCGAGAGAGTGGGTTTTATGGGTCTCTCTCTCTCTCTTTCGGCTATATAAATATTTCGGATGCGTGTTGGCCCAAAATAAAAACTGCACGCCGTTTTGGTTTATTTCGTTCAAAATTAATTACATATCCGGAAGTTTCCAGAAAAAGAACACTGAAATTGAAATATATCTCACCACATTAAAGTCCTAAAATACGGGGAAAAAAAAGAAACTTTCAGTCTGATAATAACATATATAAATCGTTCTATACTGTATATGGATGTGATGATTCAAATACAAGAAAAACATGGCAAACAAAAAAAATCACACCACAGTATTTAAAAAAAATCTCCATTTTGGATTATTTAAGTGCGATTTACTATATTTTTACTGTCACACATAAACGTACCTTTTTAGTTTTTACCAAACGTATAATGACAAACGTGTGCAGCACCGGAACCGCGTCACATTTTCTGGGCTCACCAAAAAAAGTATTTTACCTTTCCCTGTTTTTTAACGCAAGAAATTTACCATTTCCTCCAAGTCCAGTCTTTAACGGATAGTCTTCTTGCGACTTGTTATCCTCCATTAACACAGTTTATCTGAAACAAACTCAAAGAAGAAGGTGAAGAGTGGGAAAAAAATATCATCGCTATACACGACACTATTCCATCGATAAACCCATCTCCGGTCATGTAAGAACCAACTCTCTCACTCTGGTTTTTGGTTTCCCGGTTTGGAAAATGAGTATCCGCAGAATTTCTCCAACTCTTGATAGATTTTTGTGAGTCAAATGGTTTGAACATACCATTGCCTTGTTGTATCTAATCGATTACGTGTGTCGGTTTTCTGCTGGGTGTTGTTATGGTTTCTCTAAAACATTTTGAGAATTTGGGTTCTAAAGAAACTGAAAGCTCTAAACTTTTTCCAGAAAATTTGTTTTTTTTTGTTTAATTGTTTGACAGGTTGGTAGCTGGAAACGCTTTGAGTTGCTTATTCATTGAACCCAGTGGCTTCCATAGATATTTGGGTTTTGGAGTGACACATTTCACTTGTGGGACTGTTAAAAGCTGTAAAAAGGAAGGCTTTGTCATAGACGAACGCGGGAAATTAACAAGATTTAGCAGGAAGAAACTCTCTAGGAAACGATGTAAATATGACACTTTCTTATGAAGTTTCTGTTAAGATTTGGAGATCAAGACTCTGTTTTTGAAATGTTTTGGTTGTTTTTCCCATAAAGGTGGCTCTTTGAGAGGACGAGGATGGAAATACGGATCCGGTTTTGTGGATGGGATTTTCCCTGTTCTGAGTCCGATTGCTCAGAAGATTCTGAGCTTTATTCAGAAAGAAACTGATCCTGAGAAAGTAGCAGATGTCCTCTTAACTCTTCCTTCTACACACGCCTCATGGGATGATCTTATCAATGTTTCTGTGCAGCTTCGTTTGAACAAGAATTGGGATTCCATTATCCTGGTTAGCTTTCTTGAAACACTTTCAGTTTGTTCTTCATCTCCTCATAGTGTATACTTGGAAGTTGAAACCAACATTTGTTGGGATAGGATCGAACTAAAGCTTCAATCTTGGCGCTAGACTAACTCAACAACTTATCATTAATTGTTACATTATGTCTCCTGAAGTTCTTAATTAGCTGAAGCTACAATCTTTTGTCTTTAGGTGTGTGAGTGGATTTTAAGGAGGAGCTCTTTTCAGCCTGATGTAATCTGCTTCAATCTGCTTATAGATGCTTATGGACAGAAGCTCCGGTACAAGGAGGCTGAATCACTCTATGTGCAGCTTCTTGAAACTCGCTGCGTGCCTACGGAAGACACATACGCTCTTCTTGTAAAGGCATACTGTTTAGCAGGGCTCATAGAGAAAGCTGAAGCCGTTTTAATCGAGATGCAAAACCATCATGTTACTCCAAGTATGTTTCGGTCAAGACTACATTTAAAGATATTCTAGTCTTCTATCTAATCTTGTGTTTATATATATAGGCGCTACTGTATACAATGCATATATTGAGGCGTTAACGAAGAGGAAAGGAAACAATGAAGAAGCAATCAATGTTTTTCAGAGGATGAAGCGTGAACGGTGCAAACCAACAACTGAAACATACAACTTGATGATAAACTTATATGGAAAGGTTTACTCCAACTTCGTTTGTTATGAGATTATATATAGTTTCTGCAAATGTGGCCTTTTGGGAAGATGTGATGTTCATGTCATTGCAGGCAAGTAAGTCATACATGTCATGGAAACTGTTTTGTGAAATGAGAAGTCACCAATGTAAACCGAACATCTGCACATACACAACGCTCGTGAATGCATTTGCTAGAGAAGGTCTTTGCGAGAAAGCTGAGGAAATATTTGAACAGCTTCAAGAAGATGGTCTTGAACCTGATGTCTACGTCTATAACGCTCTCATGGAGTCATATAGGTGATTATTTATTAGACATATGTTGCCAAGAAAATCATAAATAACTTATTAACGTCCTCAAAATCCTTATGGAGACAGCCGTGCAGGTTATCCTTATGGTGCTGCTGAGATTTTCTCTCTGATGCAACATATGGGATGTGAACCAGACAGAGCTTCCTACAATATCATGGTCGATGCTTATGGCAGAGCAGGTCTTCACTCAGGTAACACACAGACACTTCTGGTTTAACCTCAATTGCGAGACAGCAGTACATTTATATATGTTTGAAAACCAGATGCAGAAGCTGTGTTTGAACAAATGAAGACGCTTGGGATAGTACCAACGATGAAATCACACATGCTGCTTCTATCAGCTTACTCTAGAGCCAGAGACGTAACAAAATGTGAAGGTATTGTGAGAGAGATGAGCGAGAACGGAGTAGAACCGGACACGTTTGTCCTAAACAGCATGATCAACTTGTACGGACGGTTAGGACAGTTCACAAAGATGGAAAAGATTCTTGCAGAGATGGAGAAGGGTTCTTGCACCACAATGGATATAAGCACTTACAACATCTTGATCAACGTCTATGGTAAAGCCGGGTTCTTGGAGAGAGTTGAAGAGCTTTTCGTTGAGCTCAAGGAGAAGAATTTCAGACCGGACGTTGTGACGTGGACCTCGAGGATCGGTGGTTACTCGAGGAAGAAACTGTATGTGAAATGTCTTGAGATTTTTGAGGAGATGATTGATTCGGGTTGTGCACCAGATGGAGGAACAGCTAAGGTTCTTCTTTCGGCTTGTTCTAGTGAGGATCAAGTGGAACAGGTTACTTCTGTGCTTAGAACAATGCATAAGGATGTGTCTGTGAGTTCTCTTGTCCCAAACCCAAAGCTAATTGCTAGATCCTTAACTGTAAACTGAAAAATAGCATCTTTTTCAATAAAGTTTCGATTTTTATGATTCGAAAGTGTTATAATATATGGTCTAAGGGCATGTCCATCCGGGGATCTAAACACGGTTTTAAAGGAAATAGATATTAAAATAAATATTTAATCTACAAATAAACTAAATCCGAGTCTACTGTAAGCCTCGTTTGCTTATTTTAGAACCAGACACGCGTCAACCTTAAGTTAAAAGATGATTTCAGGGAAAAAAATAAAATAAAAAATCAGACATTTCTTGCTTTCTCTCTCTCTCTCTTCCTCTCTCTCTCTCGACTCTCCACCGGCGTGACAAATTCGACATTCGAATCCGCGATCCGTTGATCGGATTTGGTCCGATCTATTCTCGGGAAGGTGTCTCTTTCTCCGTTCGAGTATCTACGTCTTCCGATTCACATCTCTTCAGTTCACACCTCTTCCGATTCACATCTCTTCAGATTCACACCTCTTCCGATTCACACCTCTTCTGATTCCATGCCGTCGACGGACTGAGAAAGACGGTGGCTTCCTGTATGTTTGGCATCCCTCTCAAGGCCGGTCGGAAAAGGAAAGTATATGTCTTGTCTCTTCTCTTATAAATGGTTTTTGCATGTTTGTGATTTCGTTTTTTCATGTTTGTGATTTGGTTTCTTGAGACTTTGAATTGAAAATCCATGCAATTGATTGTGTTTTTGAAGCCCTTTACACTTTGAATATAGAACTTCTGCAAAATCCCCTGAAAAATGATTTGTGTTTTGATTTCATTGTGTTTGGTTGAGATTGTTCTTGGGTGTATGTTATTTCGATTTGTGAATATGCAGAGACTGAGAAGCTTATTTATTTGTGATTCCAATTTATGAATATGCAATTGATTGTTTATTTGTACCCTTGAGGTCACCAAATTTTCATATGATTCATTTCATTCATCGTGTTTCTGTAATTGTTTCTGAAAGTTTCAATTGTTCTCTTGCTTGTGCTCAATTTTAAGTTATTCGTTTGATCTAATAAGTATAGGTTTTTTTTTCATGGTTTCAATTGTTCATTTTTTTTATGTGTCCGAAATTAGATATTTGGTTCACATCTAAAATAATTTGTAACTTGCTGTTTGGTTCGGCTGGTAGTGTTCTCTCATATCTTAATTGTTCTCTCTATATTATGGTGATAAGATGTGTGTTAGTTGTATGTCATTTATGGTGGTGTTAGTTGAGAGCATATTGATGTGTGTTGAAAATCTAGCTTATGGATATGTTATTTAATGATGTGATATTGCTTTTGATTTCATTGGCTATTTGCTTTAATTATCAATCTCTGAAATCGTATCTAGTCATAATTTTAAAAGTTTCTTGATGTTTTTCTTTTCAAGGTGAATCATGGAATTGTGACATCAACTAGAGCAACGTATTCGGCTGAGGATGTGATGGCGGGTGTTGGGACTAGATCAAAGTATTAACTCCTTTTACATTCAGGTACTTCTCTCTCATTGTCTCTATCTTCTGCAACGTCCCTTGTAATTGAATGTTGTTGTGTGTTTACATTTTGATTCCTTTTTGGTTTCATTGCTTGGTTAGAGTTCTCTATGTCTGAAAAAAAATGTTTAGTTTTCTTTTGGTTGCTAACTAGATCTTTAGATTAGTTTCTCTGTGATATTGCTATGTACCGTTTAATTCCACTTGAAACATACATTCTCTGTAGATTAGTTTCTTTTTGATAAAGCATTCTTATTGCTCTACCTTTAATGCGATTAGATAAGTGTTAGTTGTATGTCATTGATGAGTGGTGTAACTATTAGAGATTAGATGTTGGGTAATGGTGTGTGCGCCTTGAGTTACGTTTTAAGTAGGTGTAGAAGCTTAAAAACATTGAATGCTTAAAACACAAACCAACGTTCATATTTTCTATATAATCAAGAGGCTTGATCTTTTCGAAAACACACCATTTACCATCTCTAGCCCTAAGCTTGTTTTCTTTCCATATCAGTTTCCAGTTGTTTTCGTTTCCTTTTACTTTTCCTTTTCCTTCTCCTTCATTTGGAAATGGATTCATATACACTTGGTAACAGCCGCAGCTATCTTGAGCTTTTACAAAGTCAGCAAGAGAGTTTCCACCCAGTAGGATCATCCGCCATCCCACCTTTCTTTCAACCGCCTGATGATCCACTCACAGAAGAAGAGTCACCTGTTGAGCGCAAAGTAAGGAGAAAGTGGACTCAGCCAGAAGACGTTGTTTTAATTAGCGCCTGGCTACACACCAGCAAAGATCCTTTAAGGGCAAATCAGCAGAAGGCTGGAACTTTTTGGAAACGTATCACTGAATTCTTTAACTCAAGCCCTACGCTTGATGGCCTTCAACCGCGAGCTCCTACTCATTGTAAGCAGAGGTGGCAGAAGATGAACAATCTTGTTTGCAAGTTTGTCGGGGCTTATGATGCGGCAATGAAGCAGACATCCAGTGGTCAAAACGACAACGACACTTTGTTCATGGCTCACCAGATCTTCTACAACGATTACAAGTTCAACTTCAACCTTGAGTATGCATGGACGAAGCTTCGACATGACCAGAAATGGTTGTCTATGTTTATAACCGAAACTGGTGGAAGCTCAAAGAGAAGCAGGGGTGAGGCTGCACGTGAAGAAGGAGATGCAGATGAAGCTAGGGCTCGGCCTATGGGAGTCAAAGCAGCAAAAGCAAAAGCTAAGAAGGGCACAAGGGAAAGTGAACCCATTTCCGCTGAGAAATACGAGAGCATGTCCGCAGATAGGAAGCATGACTTAGCCGTGAGGGAAAGGCTGTCGAAGCAGGCAGTTCTAGATAGTCTGCTAGCTAAAAAGGAACCACTTACTGAGAAAGAGATTGCTCTGAAGGACAAGCTACTCGATTTCATGCTGTTAGATTAGCTTATATGTGTTTTCTAGGATCTAAATATGTTTGAATTAAGTTCGGCTTCTATGTTTTCCATGTTCTCTTAACTTAAGTTTGGTTTTCCATGTCTTAAGTTAGTTTTCAGATTAGAGAATCATTTACCCTTTGTAATTTGTCTTTCCTTTCCTCGGATAATAAGTATTTTCTGATTTTCATGTGTTTGGTACCAGCTAATGATATAAACATATTTATTCTGCTTTTAACATAAACAAACATATTTATCCTCGGATAATAAGTGTTTTCTGATTCTCATGGGTTTGTTTCATTGCTTGGTTTTGATTTTGCAAGTGATTAACATCATACTTGTTTCATGTTCAACGAGATACACATGTTCAAGAAGATACACATAAAGATGGATTTGATATGGTTTTGTCTCTCAGGTTTGTTGTTAACTTATCTCTGGTTTTTTCTTTGGATTGGTTCTGTTGCTTGTTCTTGATTTTGTTGCTTGTTCTTCTTTTCCAGAATCAATGTTTAGGTGATATGCAATTCATTGGTCATTATCTAACACTTTTAAAATCTTCATTGGTCATTAGATTGCTGAAGAAAGGAATAAATTAGCTTTGTGGTTAATCTATATGGGTGATGGAACGTGAGTGCAAGAGACAAAACTTACTCACGTGAAGAAAGGAGTCAAACGCATCAGACAAAGCTTGTACTCACGGGAAGGCTGAAGGAGGAGACAAAGGTCAAGGACAAAGCTTCACGTGCTTTGTTTTCTTCTTTACTCTGTTTGCTCACATGAGCTTTCTTCTGTTGTTGTTTTTGTGTTCTTGCTTTCCAAATTTGCTATATATTGAAGTGTTCGTTGTTCATTGAAAACCAACGAGAATAACATAACATTTCTCTTTTCTTGTTCTTGTTCCATGTTCAGATTTCTATTGTTTCTTAGTTCCTTGTTCAAATTTCTATTGTTTCTTGTTCCGAGAACAACAAAAATAAACTTATCTTCTCTTGTTCCTTGTTCATGCAAAACCAAATTAACAAACCCCTTCAAGTTTCCCTTCCCAAATCCAAACTACTTTAAAAAAACCCCAAGTCTCTAGTAAACACCAAGATTATGGGTTCTTCTTCAAATCATCACTTCTCTATTCATGATCACCATGATCCGTATGACCAAGAATCTGACCAAGCATGGGATCAAGTCTTTGAGCAAGCTACCCGTGAGTATGGTCGGCCTAGAAAAGAGAAGAAAAAGAAGCAATATATAGAAAGAAACCGTGAGGAAGGCCAGGAACGCTTATTCAATGATTATTTCGCCGAAGATGCCACATACCCGGCGCATATGTTCCGTCGCCGTTTCAGAATGAACAAATCCTTGTTCCTGAAAATAGTTGATCGACTCTCCACTCAAACTACATTCTTTTCAACACGACCGGATGGTTTGGGAAGGAGTAGTTTAACAGGACTACAAAAGTGCACAGCAGCTATCCGTATGTTGGCTTATGGTTGTGCGGCTGACAAGAATGACGAATACCTTCGGATCGCTCAAACTACTACACTCTTATGTGTAGAAAATTTTGTGGATGAAATCATATCTTTGTACGGGAAAGTATCTAAGAAGACCCACAAAAATGATCTTAAACGGCTACTTGACGTTGGAGAGGCACGTGGATTTCCCGGAATGATAGGGAGCATCGACTGTATGCATTGGGAGTGGAAGAATTGCCCAGCTCCTTGGGCAGGACAATATACGCGTGGCTCTGCAAAACCAACAATTGTTTTAGAGGCCGTAGCTTCACATGATCTTTGGATTTGGCATGCGTTTTTTGGATGCCCAGGTACCTTAAACGACATCAATGTTCTTGATCGTTCACCCGTTTTTGATGATATTTTACAAGGGCGAGCTCCACCAGTGAGTTACTATGTCAATGGACGAAAATATAAGTTGGCTTACTATCTCACAGATGGTATTTATCCTAAATGGGCAACTTTTATGCCAACAATTAAAGATCCACCTGATCCCAAATCATCGTTATATGCTGCGTTTCAAGAACATTATCGGAAAGATGTTGAACGAGCTTTTGGAGTCTTGCAAGCTCGATTTGCCATCGTGAAGAACCCGGCTCTTTTTTGGGATAAGGAAAAGGTTGGAAAAATTATGAGAGCATGTATCATACTGCATAATATGATAGTTGAAGACGAACGGATGGATACACTCTTATCAATGTATCTGAATTCGAGCAAGGAGGAGGAAGCACTTCACAAGTGGATAATCCGATCTTTACGGATATGGATACAACTCTAGATGTCGACAGTATGATGGCCAATCGAAATCAAATTCGTGATTTAATAAAACACGAACAATTGAAAGCGGATTTGATTGAGCATGTATGGCATAAACATCACCCGAATGCTAACTAGTTTATTCTGTTTTATGTTTGATTTCTAAAATTTTAATTAAATATGTTGTATGTCTTTGTATGTTTTAAAAATTATTAAATGTACTATATTTTATGTTTTTATTATATTTGATTTTTTTTTTTAAGAACCAAATTAAAAGTTTTAGGGATGAAGGAAGAAAAAAGTTTAAAACCCACACAAAGTTTGTTAGCATTGAATCGTGTGAAAAATATTTATAAAAAATGATTTAGAACCCAAAACATGGTTTTAGGGATGGAGATGCTCTTATATTATGGAAATGCTCGAAACATGCTGATCTTGATAAAAAATATTGAGATGTTTGACGGTACATAAACATTTACGTTTAAGTTAAACTAAAGTTAATAGGATTTCTAAATTCATGAATTGATTCGACTGATTGAACCAAACGGAACCTAACTCTATATTAAACCAAAATAAATCACACCCTAATCAAACATGCATGTTAGTATGTTACATATCACGATATAAACAAATGTAAACACAATTTAATATATTATTTTGTACCAACTGTGCGACTTTTATTTTGCTCTAGTAACAACTAACAACTACGGAGTAAATAATAACAATGATAATGGTCTATATATGCGTATAGGTGTATAAAAAATTAAAAACTATACCAAAATCACAACTTGGAAATAATTTTCTTCTGATGTGAGCATATATAAAACTTGCCGGAGGTCAGATTCTCCGGAGGAAGCAACACCAACTTGGCGACGGTTGCAGCAGCTTCGTCCGCCGTGTGAGTCCCCTGACCACCGGTCATAGACGTGCGAGTGAAACCAGGGCAGAAGCAATTCACACTTAGTTTCTTGCCGTCGTTATGTCGAGCCAAAACTCTAGAGTAAGCGTTCAAGGCCATTTTAGAGACCGCGTAGTCCGCCCAATTCTCCGGCCATCCTTGCTTCTCCCAGTTTCCACTCTTTACCTCATCTAGAAATAGATTCACCGTCGCGTCGATTTGTTCGTAGGTGAGGCTTTCATCTTCTAGGGTTTGTCGTATACTAGGGTTTCTTAGTTTCTGTATGCAAGAAACATGTCGAAATCATGAGCAAAAATAAATAGTAGTATTATTATTGACGGTGAATTCGACTATGAATTTCAAATTTATATGTATACGTGAATTTATAATACAAACTTTGAATATCTAAAACCACACCTAAAAGTCAATGCATGTAACATGATAAAAAAGTTAGTGAGTGGATCAAATTTGAGTATCATTTTTTTATACTAACCTCTCTTGGTACTGTATATACAAAAGCTATAAATTTATACAACTATATACACGTATTGTAGTAAGAAAGGATTTTTCTTACGTTTAATGCACCAAGCCTTGAACTAATGTTAAGAATGCGGCTAACGGAGACCGAACGGCTAAATAACGGCAAGAGCGCCTCCGTTAAAAGCTTAGCACCGTAGTAGTTGGTCTTGATTGTGGTCTCTGGCTTTTTGATTGAATTATCGCCGACCTCGTTAAACGAAACGGCGGCGTTGTTCACCTGACGGAAACGACGCCGTGTTAGTTCCTAAACCTAAAATGTTATTGCGGATGATCATCACCATAAAAGTCTAAAAATACCAGAATGTCGAGTACTCCAAAGTTGAGACGGAACCAGGAGACGAAGGTGGCAATGGATGGAGGATCGGAGACGTCGAGACAAAAGAAACGAACGTTTCGAAAACCAATGCGGCGGAGACAATCGACGGCGTGGCTTCCATTTTCCTCGTTTCGGGCGGTTAAGACGACGGTTAGTCCAAGCTCCAATAACCTCTTGACAACCGCAAAACCTATACCTTTGTTTGCTCCGGTCACAACCGCCGTTGTTTTTTCTGACCACCACCTTCAGTGATCACATTAATAATCAAAATTAAGTTAAAGTAAATTTTATTGGAAGAATTATTACATATATATACCAAAAAAATAAAAACTTAGAGATAGCCAAGAACCTGTTTGAAGGTGGTGTTGGAGAAAGAGGAGAAATTAGATGATCCATATATTTTTATTAGCTTTTTGAAAGCTAAAGGGTTAAATGATCTTGATGCTAACGACGACTTGATGAGGGGATTGTATATATGGTTTGTATATATGATTTATATAATCACAAGATGACGGTTTATATAATTAATAATAGACTTGGATCTGAACACATGCGTTTTGATATTATACTTACATAACATTTATGGTTGTGTTTTGTGTGTGACGGTGTCAGAAATTAACAAGAATAAAATATGTGTTATAATAAAATATCCAACAAGGCAAGAACTCGTGCATACAATGCCGAACAGTGTAAAATTTTAGAATATGTAACTGTAAAGTCCATAGGTATTAAGTGTCCACACCTTATAGGTTTTGAATATTTGACTATTAGTTTACATGTCCCTTTTAAACGTTTTAGATGGCCAAAAAATGATTTTTGTAAGTTTATCTGAGATCATCGGTCGTGTGTGATGCAAGAAGTTTTGGCGAAGTGAATATACAATGCTAACTCAAAAGGTTAAGAGGTTTTTGTCAAGAAGTCTTAACAGAAAAGTTTGCTATTAATGTATTAGGTAGCAATTAATTGTATTGCTTCGTATGTTATCAAGGAATCATGAACAATTTTTTTACCATTTTATCTCACAATACTGAATTCACTCTCTTATACAAATGTGTTTTACATTTAGGGAACATCTTCGACCTATTAAAGTTTTTTTTAATATAACTTTTTCTGGTGTTCAATAATTTTCAGTTAAAACATGTTTCGTGCCTATAAGTTTTGTTCAATGTGGGTACGATCAAAACGAATATAATTTTCTCGAGGAGTTGATTGATATGTGTATATAATTGTAATGTTCTAGAGGAGTGGAAAACTGACTACGAGTCTTTAGTTTAGTGTTTAGTGCTTGCCGTGCTTCAACAAAAGAATCCTACTTTTCAGTTTAGACACTCAAATTAGTAGTATAAAAATTTGTGAACAATTAGTTTGAAAAATTATTATTACTTGATTGGCTAGTTTTCAAATAAATTGAATTAGCCCAAAAGTCAGAGCTCTTGAGTTCTGAATCGATACAGAGAATTAGTGAGATATAGCCATGTCACCATGTGCTTGCTTTATCATTGGCTTTACTAAATCATAAAGGTTTTAGTTTAACAAATATAATATGTTGTCAACTTTGCCGCCACTTTTGATGGCCTAATTATTGGAACATGTATAAGCACGTCTACTGTATTTGTCTGTAATTATAATAACGATTTTCGTCCAATTATTTGAAAAAAAAAATATAAAACGTTGCTCTCATTATTCGAAGTTTCAAATTATGTTTCCATGGCATTTTACACATCAAATTTTCTTTTTGTATGTGTCTTGCATTTTGAGCGAGGGAGAAACATGCGACCATTTACAACAATAATAATTCCTTTTTATGAAAGATTAATACAGTAGAACTCAACCCACTGAAGAAGTCTGAATTGTGGTAAATGTCTGAAGAAGAGAAAGAAAAGTAAACGACAACGTAAGAATTGATGAAAGCTCTCTGAATCAAGTGAGTTAGCTCTGACGAGACTGTGGTCTCTTTCATGAAGGAACTTGGACAATACTACAATGAGGGGATTGTGTTCCTAAACAAACTACAAAGCAAAGCTATTGAATCTCTAGATAGGTTAACATATAAACTCACCAGTGAACGTCAAAGTACCACCAACGAATCCACATCAACTAGTACTTCAGTTGATATCTCAGGCCATCCTCTCAATTTCTCATCTCTTACAACCTCAAGAAGATTATCCGGAAGCTGCGAATCGCCATTCAAGATCCGCATAACCGAACTCATAGCCGGTCTAACCATTTCAGCATGATGCGAACACAACAAACCAAGCTTCAAAACAAGCTCAAGTTGTCCCCTGTTTTGTTCTTGACGTATACTTTGTTCTACCGCATCAAGAAGGTCACCTCCTTCTTCCCAAAGCTCTAGGATCCAATCCACAAGAACTTGTTCTTTTTCCGGTACACGTCTCTCAATCAGCCTTCTGCCACAAACTACTTCAAGCATAAGCAACCCAAAGGCGTAAACATCAGTGCTTGTTGTTGCTCTTCCTATTCTTAGAAACTCTGGTGCGATATACCCGAACGTTCCCGCTATTCTAGTTGTCTGCGGATCAAACCCTTGATCATACAGCTTCGCCAATCCGAAATCCCCGAGCCTCGCATTCATTTCATGATCGAGTAGAACATTAGCCGGCTTTATATCTCGATGAATGATGATCTGTACCCATTCTTGATGCAAGTATAGCAGAGCAGATGCAACATCTTTGATGATCTTGAAACGTTGCTCCCAAGTAAGCCCTTCTTGACTCTCATCCGTGTTGCAACGGTATAGGTACCTGTCAAGGCTTCCATTAGGCATAAAGTCATAAACCAAGTAGAGATGTTCTTTATGCCTACAATACCCCAAAAGCCTGACTAGATTCGGATGTCTGAGACGACCAATTGTTGATATCTCGGCTAGAAACTCGCTCATACCTTGTCTTGAATCATGAGAAGTTCGTTTCACAGCGATCTCTGCATCAGAACCCGGAAGCGTTCCTCTATAGACTTGACCAAAACCACCTCTTCCAAGAAGTTGTTTCTCCTTGAAACCCTTTGTGGCATTGAAAAGCTCCTTATAAGCAAACCTATGAGGTCCATACTGAATCTCCCATTCCTCAATAACCTCTTTAACCTTCTTATGCCTCCAATAAAAGACGAAACCAATCCACGAGGCGACAAACGCAGCGATCACCGCCAGTGTTAAGCAGACCCATAAAATCTTCCTTGTTGTATCATGCAGTTTCTTCGGATAAGGAGGAAGGATGGGGACTGCAATAAGCTCCAATGATGGATAGTCGACTCCTGGAGCAATTAGCATATTCAACATATAATGAAGTGCTCCAATGGATCCGGTTGATGCCGTGAAGCCAAAAATAGACAGATCTTGGTTTAGAGACAAAAGTGATTTTCTAGGCGGAACAGAGAACTCAGCAGGGGATAGAGTAACATTGAGCTGTTTATCTGGTTGACTATAAACGATCGAAAGTCGCATGACCTTTCTGCTGATCAAAGAAAGATTGTGAAACTTTCCATCTTCATCATCATAGTAACCAGCAGAAGCAGAGGCAACAGATCTCATACCATTAATGTTAATCCCAACATGATTATCATCAATGTCTCCAAACTCTTCGTCTTTGTGTATATCTAACTCGATGGCTATAACGTGGTTAGAGGTTTTACCGTTGTTTGTTTCGTTGAAGATTCCGAGGTATTGATCGGAGGAAGCTCCGGGAAGGCCTCTTGTAGGAGAGAACACGAAAGCCATGCCGTTTGAGCCTTGGTGGTTATGCTCAGGGACGATTCCAAAGAAGAAGTTGATGTTGAAAGACGAGTTCTTGATGGAAACGGATGGGTTGTTGAAAGCTTGACCATAGGAATGCTTCGAGGTGTTCGTTAAAACGGTGAAACCGCTTGAGCTGAAAGCTGCAGATCCCTCAGGGATAAATTTGCCATTGGAGTTGTAGATAAGTGAAAACAGAGTAAAAAACAGAACAAGAATTCTTTGCAAGTCTTCAAATTCACGAGACATGTTATGATTCTGTCTTTATTTATTCATTTACGGAATGTTGATCTTAGTGTGAAATTTATATGATCATGACTCATGAGTTTAAGTAAGAACATAAACTGAGTTAAAGTAAGGACATTAAAGAATGATAAACTGTAAAAGTAGAGTTGAACTTGAAATAGTGGGAACGAACGTTCTAGTGAGATTCATATAAACAAATGTTTGTAATTTACACACATGGCTTATATCAAGTCGTAAAGCAATTTAATAAATCATACTTATGAGATGAAAAGCAATTATTGTGGGTAGAGTGAGTCCTAATCCTAACATAAACCACTGACCTAATCTCTTGGCATGTGAAAAATTGCAAAAAGACAGAAATTTTCTATGTTATCTAAAACCTTTGTGGATTAAATTAACAATAACAAAAGTGTGGTTAGCATATTCAAACAGCAATCAAGCAATGCTTTTTTTACCAACAACTTTAATTTCGCAATTTTCCTTGGAAAACAATGAGCAGTGTGTACTACTGTTAATTAGCAAAATGGGTTATGTTCTAGACCTCACCATATGGACAATGAATGACAGAAAAAAATTCAAACATGGCATAAACTGCAAAACATTCGAAGCCTTGAATCTTTGTCCAAGTCACAGTACAATCAACTTGGGATTTGCAAATATTGATAACGACGAGTTACTTGGAGGAGGAAAGTGTCAGAATTTGAGGGCGGTAGTCCAGGAGCCTTGAACACTGGGGTGTTTGGTGACATGTCGAGTCCTGAGTTTCACAACTTTCCTTCCAAGAGAGTTCCTAAGCCTTGTCGCATTCAGAAGCACTTCTTCAGGATCCATGTTCTTCACACACACCACCCTTTCATTTCTGTTTCCTACACAACAGTTGTATGCAAAATCACTAGATATCGAGAGAACCATTCATTATAGGCCTGTAATGTTAACAAGTAAGACAGAGGAGAAAGATTGCTTCATACTGTAAATGCCCTTCAAATAAGGATGTTGTCCTCGTGAAAGCTCCGTAATCACTTCCAGCTGCGGATTCTTCTCCCTCAGTGCGGGCAATTCTGATTCCATAATCTGTATCACAACAACAGAATGATCAGAGGAAAATGCTCAGTGCCTAGCTATGAAATGGTAAGTAGCGACTCATTACTGACACCACAGCTAAACCTCAAAGGTCCAAATTTTCCAAACAATTCGATACAGGAGAACTGATAGAGAATCGGATGAATGTAGATTGAAATAGTCAAAATAAATGGTACCTGATGCCTCGACTGCTACCTCCCCAGTTACAGTAGCTCACTACCAGCTTCTGTAGCTGCCACACTCCTCTCAGCGCCATTGCTACAAACTCAATCACTCTTCCTTTGCCCGCGATTGGAATTTCTTTTAATTAACAAATCGAATCAACAAAGCCTAAAGTAAAGTCCTAAAATTTCGAAGAAACCATGATTTGAAGATGAATCCGAAATGGTCGAAGGCTTTACTGATTCATATCGGAGAAAATAATCGGAAGTTGATGCAGAGACTGAAGGAGCCCTTATTTCTCGACTTATCAAAATAGATGTTACACTGAAGCGCATTTTCGTTTTATGGGCCAAATGCCCAATAAAGATTCAAATTGGGCCTTCATAAACCGAAGCAAAACCGGATTAAAGATGTTTTCTTGGGCGTTACTCAATGAGACGTTGCATGGTCATGGATTGTTTATAAGAAAAAGGTCAGATTTATAAAATCAACTTTGAAGGAGACTGTGGCTCCACAAGCAAAGCTATTGAATCTCTCTATTGTGGATAGATTATTTAAATATAAAATGTTCATCAAAATAGTGAAAATACTACCAAAATACATATATCGAATACAAAATGTTCATCACAATACATGAATATAAAATGTTCATAAAAAAGTACTACCTTAGGTTTCAGCGTCCGTGGGAGATGAAAGAATTTGTAATCGTCAATGCACTCATTGAATTCATATCAAGTAGCACTTCCATTGATATCTCAGGTTGTCCTCTCAATTTCTCAGCCGTTATCACTTCAAGAAGATTATCCGGAAGCTGAGAATCGCCAGTCAAGATCCGCATAACCGAACTCATAGCTGGTCTAACTGACGCAGCTTGATGCGAGCACAACACACCTAGCTTCAAAACTAGCTCCAGTTGTGCCCTGTTTTGTTCTTGACGTATACTTTCCTCACTCGCTTCGAAAATTTTCCCAATTTCCCAAAGCTCTAAGATCCAATCCACAAGAACTTCTTCATTTTCTGCTTCACGTCGCTCAATCAGCCTCCTACCACAAACTACTTCAAGCATAAGCAACCCAAAGGCGTAAACATCGGTGCTTGTGGTTGCTCTTCCGGTTCTTATGAACTCTGGAGCAATATACCCAAGCGTTCCCGCTACTCTAGAAGTCTGAGGATCAAACCCCTGATCATGCAGCTTCGCCAATCCGAAATCCCCGAGCCTCGCGTTCATTTCATGGTCGATCAGAACATTAGCCGGTTTGATATCTCGATGAATGATGACTTGTACCCATTCTTGATGCAAGTATAGAAGAGCAGATGCAACATCTTTGATGATCTTGAAACGTTGCTCCCAAGTAAGCCCTTCTTGGGTCTCATTCTTGTTGCTACGGTAAAGATACTTGTCAAGGCTTCCATTAGGCATAAAGTCGTAAACCAAGTAGAGATCTTCTTTATGCCTACAATAACCCAAAAGCCTGACTAGATTAGGATGTCTGAGACGACCAATGGTTGATATCTCGGCTAGAAACTCGTTCATCCCTTGTCTTGAGTCATGAGAAGTCCGTTTCACAGCGATGTCTGCATCAGAACCCGGAAGTGTTCCTTTAAAGACTTGGCCAAAACCACCTCTTCCAAGAAGCTGTTTCTCCTTGAAACCCTTTGTGGCATTGAAAAGCTCCTTAAAAGCAAACCTATGAGGTCCATACTGAATCTCCCATTCCTCAAGAACCTCTTTAACCTTCTTATGCCTCCAATAGAAGACGGAACCTATCCATGAGGCGACAAGTGCAGCAATCATGGATAGCGTTAGGCAGACCACTAAAATCGTCCTTGTTTTATTAGATGATTTCTTCGGATAAGGAGGAAGGATGGGGAGTGCAATAAGCTCCAATGATGATGGATCCTCGACTCCTGGAGCAATTAACACACTAGTCAAATAATGGAGTGCTCTAATGGATCCGGTTGATGCTCTGATACTAAAATACATCTCCTCCATAAAATACGGAGAGAGATCTTGGTTCCAAGACAAAAGCGGTTTTCTAGGCGGAATAGAGATCTCAGCAGGGAATAAAGTGACATTGAGTTGTTTATCGGATTGACTATAAACGATCCAAAGCCGCATTAGCTTTCTGCTGATCAAAGAAAGATTGTGAAACTTTCCATCTTTGTCATCATAGTAACCAGCAGAAGCAGAGACAACAGATCTCATACCATTAATGTTAATCCCAACATGATTATCATCAATATCTTCAAACTCTTCGTCTTTGTGTATATCTAACTCGATAGCTATCACGTTGTTCGAGTTTTCACCGTTGTTTGTTGCGTTGAAGATGCCGAGGTATTGATCGGAGGAAGCTCCGGGAAGGCCTCTTGTGGGAGAGATGACGAAAGCCATGCCGTGTGAGCCACGATGGTTATGCTCAGGGACGATTGCGAAGAAGAAGTTGATTGAGAAAGACGAGTACTCCTTGATGGGAATAGACTGGTTGTAGAAAAGTTGACCATATGAATGCTTCGAGGTGTTCGTTAAAACGATGAAACCGCTGGCGTCGAAAACTGCGGCTCCCTCCGGGATAAATTTGCCATTGGAGTTGTAGGTAGATGAAGACAGAATAAAGAACAGAACGAAAATTGTTTGCAAGACTTTAAATTCACGAGACATGTTACGATTTTGTCTTTCTTTTTTTTCTTTGTGCTAATTGGAATATTTTAATCGGTTATATATATAGCATCTCATAATAAGAGTTAAATCTGTAAAAGGAAGGTCGACATAATGGTACGAATGTTCTTCTGTTTTTCCTCGTAATTCTGTAAGAAGACATTTGTATTTTGTCACATGGTCTTAATCAAGTCGTAAAGCAATTAAACAAGTCACAGTTCACTATGATACAAAATAAATAAAAGTCAAACCCAGAGAAAAGAAAGACCTTTCTTTGTTTCAAGGGAGAGAGCGAGTTAGGAATTGTATGCCCATTCTTAATTTCTCCACGCATTTATCCGAAATGAGAAAATTGGATTATCATTGTTTACAATATGAACAGAAAAACAAATCAATACAATTCCCTCATGATACAAAATATAAATAAATAAAAGTTGTTAGATCCGAAATCGCACTCGTGCTATTAAAGATGTGAGTTTAGGAAACTGGAATGCTTAATTCGACTCTTAGATTATCAAGAAAGTTACAAGAAAGTAATCTCGCTAACAAGCCTAGCGAGATTATAGTGATGAACAAGAGGATAAAGTAAAAGTGGGTGTAAAGGCCTAGTGATTCTAGATGATTCTGGATCCTTTTCCCCAATGGGGGATCTTCAATATATAGTGTTGATAACTCGGTCGAACGATGAATATTCTCATTCGGGCGAGATGGAAAACTTCCTCTTTTGCGATATGGAAAACTTCCTCTTGTTCTTGATCTCCTTCCATTTTTAAGTTGGCATGAAGATTTATTTACATTTCTCCATGGATTGTGCCTTCCTTCTCAAGTTTTATTGAGAAAGTTAGGTCTAAAGTTGGATTGGGTTTTGTGACTTTACTAATAATGACAGGCAGTGAAATGTGCTAATTTCTCCTCTAACAAAAGTCAAAACTAGAGGAAGAAAACAAAAAAGACCTTTCTTTGTTTCAAGAGAGCGTGTGAAGAATTGTTGCGAGGAATTGTCTGACATCACATTATTACTTCTACCACGCATTCTAAAAAATCAGCGAATCTTATCTATCTAACCAGTCTCTCTCTTAAAAACTTCCAGGAAAGTTTCGACGTACCATTATACTTTCCTTCTCTAGCAAAAAAAAGAGGAGATCATAGTAGATATCAGAGACATACATAGTAGTAGAGTTTTGTACGTAGACTAGTCACTAATCTAATTCACTTCATCACTTGAATATCTTTATCGCGCAGTCCGATTGACATTTTTCTGTAGATGTGCCTTTTTTCTTTGATCTTAAACCTTTGGCTATAAGAATTAACTACGGTGTAAAAGCATAAAGATCAATAATTAAATTTATCCACAAGCAGCAAAGCTATTGAATGTCTAGGTAGACTGAATATAAAATGTTCATTAAAAAGTAACTTTCTGTTCAGGTTTCAGCGTCCGTGGGAGAGGAAAGAATTTGTAAACGTTAATGTATTCACTGAATTCATATCAAGTAGTAGTACTTCCATTGATATCTCAGGCTGTCCTCTCAGCTTCTCAGCCCTTACCACTTCAAGAAGATTATCCGGAAGCTGCAAAACGCCATTCAAGATCCGCATTACCGCACTCATATCCGGTCTAATCGATTCAGCTTGCTGCGAACACAACAAACCAAGCTTCAAAACTAGCTCAAGTTGTCCCCTGTTTTGTTCTTGACGTATACTTTCCTCAGCCGCATCGAAAATTTTCTCCTTTTCCCAAAGCTCTAAGATCCAATCCACAAGAATTTCTTCATTCTTGGCTTCACGTCGCTCAATCAGCCTCCTACCACAAACTACTTCAAGCATAACCAACCCAAATGCGTAAACATCAGTGCTTGTGGTTGCTCTTCCTGTTCTTAGAACTCTGGTGCAATATACCCGAACGTTCCCGCTACTTTAGATGTCTGAGGATCAAACCCCTGATCATACAGCTTCGCCAATCCGAAATCCCCGAGCCTCGCATTCATTTCGTGATCTATCAAAACATTAGCCGGTTTGATATCTCGATGAATGATGACTTGTACCCATTCTTGATGCAAGTATAGCAGAGCAGATGCAACGTTCTTGATGATCTTGAAACGTTGCTCCCAAGTAAGCCCTTCTTGATTCTCATTCGTGTTGTTACGGTATATACTTGTCAAGGCTTCCATTAGGCATAAAGTCATAAACCAAGTAGAGATCTTCTTTATGCCTACAATACCCAAAAGCCTGACCAGATTCGGATGTCTGAGACGACCAATGGTTGATATCTCAGCTAGAAACTCGCTCATACCTTGTCTTGAATCATGAGAAGTCCGTTTCACAGCGATCTCTGCATCAGAACCCGGAAGCGTTCCTCTGTAGACTTGACCAAAACCACCTCTTCCAAGAAGCTGTTTCTCCTTGAAACCCTTTTGTGGCATTGAAAAGCTCCTTATAAGCAAACCTATGAGGTCCATACTGAATCTCCCATTCCTCAAGAACCTCTTTAACCTTCTTATGCCTCCAATAGAAGACAGAACCGATCCACGAGGCGACAAGTGCAGCGATCACTGCCAACGTTAAGCAGACGGCTAAAATCCTCTTTATTTTATCATAAGATTTCTTCGGATATGGAGGAAGCGTGGGGACTACGGTTAGATCCATCAATGGATGCTCGACTTCTGGAGTGATAGACACTCCCAACATATAATGAAGTGATCCAACGGTTCCGGTTGATGCCGTGAAGCCAAAATACATCTCCTCCAGAAAATACGGCGAGAGATCTTGGTTTAGAGACAAAAGCGGTTTCTCCGGCGGAACAGAGAACTCAGCAGGAGATAACGTAACATTTAGCTGCTTCTCAGATTGGCTATAAACGATTGAAAGGCGCATGACCTTTCTGCTGATCAGAGAAAGGTTGTGAAACCTTCCATCTTCATCATCATAGTAACCAGCAGAAGCAGAGATAACAGATTTCATACCATTAATGTTAATCCCAACGTGATTATCATCAATATCTCCAAACTCTTCGTCTTTATGTGTATCTAACTCAATAGCAATCACGTGATTCGAGCTTTTACCGTTGTTTGTCTGGTTGAATAACCCGAGGTACTGATCAGAGGAAGCTCCGGGAACACCCATCGTAGGAGAGATAACGAAAGCCATGCCATGTGAGCCTTGCTGGTCAAGCTCAGGGACGATTCCGAAGAGGAAGTGGAAGTTGAAAGTCTCGTTCTTGATGAATAGGGTTTCGTTGTTGAACACTCTGCCGAAGGAATGCTCCGTGGTGTTGGTTAAAACGGTGAAACCGCTGTCGTCGAAAACTGCAGATCCCTCCGGGATCAGTTTGCTACTGGAGTTGTATACAAGTGAAAACAGAGTAAAAAACAGAACAAGAATCATTTGCAAGACTTTGAGTTCGATAGACATGTTCTTATTTGTTGTTTCTTTGCTTATGGAAGGTTTTGATCCTACTGTGATTAGTTATAAATCATCTCATAAAAGAATGCCAAATTGTAAAAGTAGGTTCGAAATCATGGGAACGAACGTTCTTTGTGTTATCCTTCGTTATTTATAAAAATATATGTATTTCACACACATGGCCTAAACCAAGTCATAAAGTAAGTAAAAGTTATCTTCTAATCATTTTTAGATTAAAAGAAATTATAGTGGGATTGGTAGAGAGTATCTTAATCCTAAGATAAACCACTGAGTCTCTTGGCATAAGAATAATTGTGGGTCAAAATTGCAAAAAGACATAATTTTTCTATGATCTTGAAACCCTTTAAGGCTTAAACAAATAACAACAGCGTGAAAAGCATAAAAAAATACAAAGCAAGTTTCAGTACCTAAAGGTTTGAGCATAAAATATACTAAGTTTTTGACATGTTTTAGTGTAGATTCTGACAAATTTTCTACTGGTCTAAAGGACGAAGTGAAGAAGATACATGTCACTAATATGTCATGCATAGATCATTATACATCAGACTCTACAAATTTGTTTGGTTGATAAAAAGTATAGATGAATACCAATGGTGATTTCCGATAAAAAATGTTGAACAGTAAACAAGAGTATTGATGAATGTCCAAAATAACTCATACAACCTGCACTATTTGGCTTATTGATAAACAGGAATTGCTTATTGCAAAACTTACAGTAGAAGCGAGAGATTCGCAGAAGTAAGACTAACTTGCTTTTGTTAATTTGTTCATAGCTCAGGCTGCATTTTCTCGACTTCTTCTCGGATCGACTGGAACAGAGGCGTTGATAGATACCGCTCTCCAAAGCTCGGGAAAACAACCTGGAACCGAAAGTCACAGATTCATTCACATGTCAAGATTTCATTTCCTAAACCACACAAAACAACTGGCTTCATAGATGATCTTTTAACACAGAAGATGAAAAAGCTAACTAGCTGATAGGCTGTAGTGTTGGTTCTTTGGGTTTAGTATAGGATCACGCGCTGGAGAGAGTTTATACAATCCTAAAATCTATCTTGTGATGTTTCTATAAAGCAATTATATGACACGAAAAGGACTTACAGCTATGAGTTTCCCAGCATTCTCAGGTCTCTTTGCGACCCTGATTGCAGCAGCAGCAGCTGCTCCAGATGATATACCAACCTGACAAAATGATTACCTTCACCTGTTAAATCCTGCTAATTTCCACCATGCCACCATAGCATTGATGTAATTCCGCTCAGAAATCAGAGATAATACGAAGGACTGACCATCAAGCCTTCTAGAAGAGCTAACTGTTTTGCGGTTTCTATAGCTTCCTCGCTTGAAATCTAGTAAGAGGCAAAACGAAAATAGTAATTAACATGCCATTAAGAGTAACTGGTGAAGTTTGAATCTCAGTAATTAACTTCCAAGAACCATACCGCTATGACTTCATCCATAATTTTCTGGTCCAAATTCTTAGGTATGAATCCAGCTCCGATTCCTTGAATCTTGTGAGGTCCTATATTAAAATGCAAGTCAATATAATGCAGGAACAGGACTGTAGAATGAAATTCAGGAACCAAGGAAAATCAACTACTGTGCCTTACTTACCCGGTTTGCCACCAGAAAGTATGTCGCTCTCAGTTGGTTCTACACCAATGACCTAGTGCATGTAAAATCAAAATTAACAAGAATCTTACTGCTGCAATGACGTAATTAACAGTGTTTTCGCTGTTACCTGTAGTTTGGGGTTTTTCTCTTTCATGAACCGGCCAACACCGGTGATAGTTCCACCAGTTCCGATTCCAGCAACAAATATATCCACCTTTCCCTTTGTATCTTCCCAGATCTCAGGACCAGTAGTCTCGTAATGGATCTGCATATTATGTAAAATTTAACTAAAACACATATTAAGTTTATAGAAGTGACACAAGAGCAATCTCACAGAAGATCGTGCAAATTAAAATTCATGCAACAAGGTTTAACCTATAGTATGAAATAGTATCACACTCCCTTTTTTGCTAGTACAATATAAGTAGACCACTTCAATGACAGTGTTATGATAATCACAGTTTCCAAAACCAATTCATTACACAAGTTGTAAAGGGAAAAGAATTACACCACAAACCTTGGGATTGGCAGGGTTATCAAACTGCTGGAGCATGTATGCATCAGGAGTAGATTTCAAGATTTGTTCAGCCTTCTGAACAGCTCCAGTCATGCCTTTTGCAGGATCTGTTAACACAAGCTCAGCTCCAAATGCCTTCAAAAGAACTCTCCTTTCCATACTCATGGATGCTGGCATTGTCAAGATTAGCCTATACCCTCTCGAAGCAGCAATAAATGCAAGGCCAATACCAGTGTTTCCACTTGTAGGTTCCACAAGAACACTCTAGATAAAATGCAGTAACAGTAACAACATAAAGTTAGAGAGATGACACATGTACAATGCCTACGTCTGCAAAAAGCTCAATCTATAAACGATACCTTTCCAGGTGTTATAAATCCTTTTTGCTCAGCGTCAGTAACCATACTGTACCCAATCCTGAAACAAAAGAAAAAATCAAGACTTGAAGGGTCGAAGTAAAAACATAAGAACAAGCTGCAAAAGACTCAGGCTACACACTACACACCTGTCCTTGACACTGCAACATGGCTCCATGATCTCGAGTTTGGCAGCAATATTAGCTACACAGCCTTTTGCTATACTATTCAAGTACACCATCGGAGTCTTCCCAATGAGCTGGAACCAGATCAGAACAAATTATAGGAAAGTTAAGTAAAATGTATCAAATTCCGTAGCTTCCATGACTGAATGCGAAATCAATGTTTTTCAAAATGTAAGATTCCACATTTTGCATTCAAGTGGATAATCATAGAGGAAAGGTAAATTCGATCACTAATTCAGCTTTCGTCTCTACAAATTCAATCGATTTCGAATCTAAATCGAAGAAAAGCCCAGCTAACCTGAGACACATTGTCAGCGATGTTGAGTCCGTCAGCTCCAGTCTCACGCTTCACGGCCTCGCACACAAGAGACGGATCTCGTTGCGAGACATCCGCGAAACTCCGACTCTGGCTCTTCACCGCGAGAGAGAAATCGGTTCGCGCGGAGAAGGAGAGAGAAGAGATTTCCGGCGAGCATCTGAAATGACGGAGACTAGAAGAAGAGGTCAACGGATTAAGGAAGAGAGCAGAGGAAGACGTGGCGGCCATGGATGATGATGATGATGCTCTCACTGTATTGAAGCTTCGGTTTCCCAAAAGTGAAGACAGGATTTGAGATGGTGCGAGGTTATTAGCTCCGCGGTTAAATCTTGAAGCCATGAGCATCGCCATGATCGTACCTTTTTTAATTTCTCGGGAAAACGACGTCGATTGGGTTTTCAGATAGACGGTCCATCGCCATTAGCATTGGACTTTATAAGCTTCATTTGATCACGATAGGAAATATTATTATTATGGTTATATTAGCTGTATATGCTATGGTTTACTTGCTCAAGTGTGTTGGATTTTTTGGCTATTTCTCGTAATTTACTTATTATTATTTTCTGTTTTATTCTGTTAAAACAAAGTTATGTAGAGTATTGAAATATTTTACGTTTGTACGTTAGTTTTCTTTTCCATCTTTTAAATTTATAGTTATTTTTCAATTATCAAATTATACACCCCCATTTGATTTTATAGGTAGAGAAATTAAAATGTCTTGATCATTACCAACCAAGTGACTACACTGACCAGAAGTCAACGTGGAGAATGTGTTCTTCATCCAACCCTACATATCTCCCAAGTGTTAGTGTCGCAAGAATATTTCTAGTTATTTTGTCGTCAGTTTTTCTTGTTACTAATTATATCCAAAGATGATCTATAGAGCAGACATTGGTTTATAATTTTATATATATCCATCCTTGAATTCAAAACAAGAATGAGAGAAAAACAAAAAATATATAAGGAAGTCATCTACGTGGATCAAAAGACTCAAAAACAATCCAAACAAGAAAGAAGATTTGATTATCCGATCACTGAAAGGCCCATTGATTCTCCTTGCGGATGGCTTCTTCTTCCTCTGGTGTAAAATCGTTCTCTACGCCAAGCAATCTTCGAGCCTCCTCTACACTTACGGTTTCCAACACATCAGCGGCAGCCTGGCAAGTGATATCACTGAGGCTTTCGATTTTTAGTTGACACGCGGCACTAACGAGATCAATGAGCATGGCTCGATCGATTTTCTTCAGGAACTCCGTCTCCCACTTCCTGAGATCCTCCGAGGACGAGTCGTCACCTCCATCGTGCTTCTTGCAGTACTCCATCACTTTCGTGAGGACCTGGCTTTTGACGTCTGCAAGCGGGATTATGTTATCTGCGCCCTCCTCCCCAACCATATGAGCTATTGTCTCCGATTGGAGTGCCACCGCTTCTTCGATTTCAAACGATTCTCCATCGGAGCTTTTCAACACAATCATCTTCTTCGACATCTTTCGTTGCTTTGGCAAATATCTCTGGACGCAAATCTATATGAACGGTTTAGAAATCAAGATTGAATAGAAAGTGGTAATGAAACGATATGAACCTATGCGCTTGTGTATTAATTTATAGGCGCTAATATCAATTATATTTTCCTTTCTTTAAAATAAAAAAGAGAAAGAAAAAGTACTTGGATCAACAATTCCTTTTCTAATAAGGAAATATATTTAGTTATTTTGTCGATTTCTTTTCAGAAGAGAAAAAAAAATATCAAAAGAAAAAGCATTATGATATTTTGATAAATTCCTTTATTTTAACGGCGCCAAACCAGAATACAAATATCATCCATAAACGGACAAATTAAACACACACAAGTACATAACACATTCTTAGCAAAAAAAAAAAAAGTACATAGCACATTTTATTTTTTATTTTTGCCAGCTCCCTCCTCTTCTTATGCTCCATCCTTTTTTGTCGACGTCTTCTTATTACTACTTGCACAAAAGAATAAACATTAAATTAATAGTGCATTATGCATATATCAAACATAAAACAAGTTTAAGTAATTTCAGAAAAGACAAATAGACCGAACAATATTCAGTCGGAATAGTTATGCATGCATGCTGATGCAAATTAACCAGAGTGCATGAGAGAGAGACTGAATGAAATTTTTGCTATGTATAAAAGTGTTACCCAACATATATGCCTCCTTCTGCTGAAAATTGGCCCCCATCAGAGATAGCAGCCTTGACACATTCGAGGAGCTTTTCTCCGACGTCGACACAAACCCGATATCTGTCGCTGCCTTTCTCCGATGGTATGTATCCCTCCACACACATCCTGTATGGATTTCCGTTGGTCTTCCCTATAGAATCATCTCCTCCCGTCCTGCTTGACTCAAAGGTCACTTTAGTTCCTTCCATATTGCTACAGAACTTCGCAACGGAATCTACCAGTTTCTTCAAGTCTTTCTCCATATTTGTCGGTTCCACAGGTGAGGCAAAGGACCGGATCTGACAGAATGACCAGAGTCAGTTTTGAGTAAGGAATCAAGAAGACTCGCACATGAAACTTAAAGAAACAATAAAAAATACATAACAAAATTGATTAAAAATACAACAAGGAGAGTGAGATCTAACCGAGGACGTATTGTAGTTGCTGGTGAAGCAAAATCCGTTGATTCTATCTAGAGAAATGGGGATGAAGTGAAAATGTTATTTTTCTTCTCCTATGTATTTCCCTTTTATATAAGCTATGGTGTGACTTTGAAGTTTGAAGGCTTACTTAAGGGTGACATCTTTTGACCTCTTCTCCAAGGAAATAGGTTCCAGCCATTGGACATATGTTACTTGGCTTCATGAGTGACACTTGGTGAAATATTTCTTTTCTTTTGTTTTCTTATCTTTCTAAAGAAGTTTTAAGTTTTTTTTCTACTTCTAGAGATTGCAACTAAATAAACTTATACAGAATTTTTAATGTGTAATTTACATAGAAAAATAAACTCTAGCAAGAAACATTTATTTCTACAAATTATCTTAACAAGCAAGAAACATGTCTTTCTACAAGATATCATATCTTTTAGATAACTTTGATTTTAATTTCTATATGATTTTTTTTAAACTCTTCCATATATTATTATAAAAATAAACTTGTATTCAATTAATTTTCTATTATGTATATCAGTATATGTATCATTTCTTTCTCTATAACACATCAAATCTATCTTCAATTGATTTTTCTTTGGAAATTTCTTTGAAACATACATATAAGTGATATCTTTTAAAAGATGAATGTTTTTGTGGACCTTGTAATTATTTTAATGGAGTAAATAACCTAAGAAAGGTAGGTAAAACACATACACTGACAACACAAATACTTTGCATAAAATACAAACTTTGAAGCCATATATATTAACAAAGTAGATAACCGGTCAGGTGTTCTGTTTTATCTTGACTTTAATTATCCAGCACAAAATGAAGAACCATGTAAGTGGACGCGACTACTTTTTAGGATTATAAAACCCAATTAATTACAGAAACGAAAAATTGCTAAAGCATGCTAACATCCAATGAAATATGGTCTCTCTAGAGCAAACATTGGTTTATATCCTTGAATTCAAAAGAAGAAGAGAATAAGGAAATAGAGAGAAGCAAGTCATCATGATCAAGAAATTTCAAAACAAACTAAACAAGAAAGAAAAGAAAACTGGTCGGGTTTTTGATTGATCCAGTCCAGCCAGTCATTCAAAGGCCCACTTACTCTCCTTGCGAAGCTCTTCTTCTTCCTCCGGTGTAAAATCGTTCACGATGCCAAACTTTGCGCGAATCTCGTCTACGGTTTCGCAGGCTGCGACGACATGATAAGCGATTGCTTGGCAAGTGAGATCAACCAAAGGTTTGATGTTTAGGTAATGCGCAGCCATGACGAGCTCGAACATCATGGATTCATCGGCAGCCTTGACGAGCTCGAACATCATGGATAGATCGACATCCATGAACTTGGCGTCCCACTCGGAAGAAGAATCGACGTGGACGTGATTCTTGCAGTACTCGATGACTTTCGTAAGGACTTGGCTTGTGACGTTTTCAAGCGGGATTACGTTATCTGCGCCCTCGTCCTCAACCATGTGCGCTATCCTCTGCAATTGGAGTGCGACCGCTTTTTCGATTTCAAACAATTCTCCGTCGGAGCTTTTCAACACAATCATCCTCTTCGACATTGTTCGTTTGTTGTCGTGGGGCGAGTTTGATCTCTAGAGGAACTGATATGAAAGGTTTACCGTCAAGAGAGCGATTGAATGATATGGTAACGAAACTATGTATTGATATAATTTTTCAAAGACGGTGGGATTAACAATATTTCCTATTTTTTAAAAGAAAATTACTTGGATCAACAATTTATTTTTTTTTAATAAGGAAATACATATATACATGCATAGCCTTATTTTGCCGAATTCTTTTCAGAAGAGGTAATGTGGTTAAATTGATATAGTAGGCCGGCCCCCATTATGTAGAAAAAGTTAATATTAAAAGAAAAAGCATAATGCTATTTATGGAATATCATCCAACAACGTCGAATTATGGAAAACAGAGAGACTCTAGATAGTAGCAAATACACATGACAACATGACACCACAGAAAAATCGATTATTATTTTACTTAAACTATTAAACGCACACAGACTCAAAGGTAGAACATCTTTAACTTTTGCCAGCTTCCCTCCATCTTATTCCTCATCCTTTCTTGTCGACGTATTACTACTTGCACAAACAAACAAAAACATTGGTATTTTTTTTTTTCGACATAAACATTGGTATTTAGTAGTGCATATATTACACGTCTATAACACAAGTTTAGGTCATTTCGGAAAAAGACGAATAGACCAGAACAATATTCTGCCGGGATAATTATGCATGCTGATGATGCTGATTAAGACTGAATGAAAATGTTGCCATGTATAAAAGCGTTACCTAACACTTATGCTTCCATTTGCAGAAAATTGGTCCACATCAGAGATAGCATTAGCAGCCTTGGCACATTCGAGGAACTTGTCTTGGACTTCAACACAAGCCCAAAATCTGTCGCTGCCTTTGTCCGATGATATGTGTGCATCAAGACACAGATTAAGGGGATTTTCGTTGGTCTTTCCAATAGTTTCATCCATGCCAATCTCACCCTGATCAATGGAATCATCTCCTTCGAACCCCTTCAAACTCGCCCTGTCTAGACTTAACGTAAAGGCCACGTTAGTAATTTCCATGCTACGAAACCTCGCAACGGAATCTTTCAGGAACTTCAAGGCCTCCATACTTGTCGATCGGTTCCACAGGTGAGGCAAAAGGACTTGATCTGACAGAATGAGTTTGTTTGTTAGACTTTCCAGAGTCAGTTTTGAGTAAGGAAGGGTTTTTTTTTTTAAATTTCAGCCTAAAAGCAATAATAAAAATAAAAACACAAATGATGAAATCTAACCGATGATGTATTGTATTTGCTGGTGAAGTAAAATTTGTCTGAGAAATGGGGATGAAACGAAAATGTTGTTTTCCTTCTACCTTTACATTCCCCTTTTATATAAGATGTGATATGAGTTATGACTTTGAAGACTTAACCAAGGGTGACATCTCTTGATCTCGTCTCCAAGGAAATAGTTTCCAGCCGTTGGACCTATTACATTGTTTCAGTGACACTTGGTGATATGTTTTTTTGTTTTTTTGATATCTCTAAAGAAGTTTCAAGTTTTTCTTCTTATAGAGATTGCAAATAATAAACTCTTAGAGATTTTCTAATGTGTTTAAAGAAAAACAACCTCTAGCAAGAAAAAAACTATTATTATTTCTACAAAATATCATATACTATCTTTCAATATTTTTGATTTTATTTTCTATGATCTATCTTTATCTGTAAATATAAACTATTCCATATATTATAAATATCAAAAAGAAAATAAGTACGTGTCAATTTAACTGTTGTGCTTGGGTGTCATTTGATTATTGTTCCCTTAAGGATTAACATTCGGTTTTTAGCACTTAACTTTGAGTGTAAAACCACCCTAAACCGGATTCTAAATAGATTAAAAACTTTGACAACGTTTATTTAGGTTCGGCCAAAAATATGTAGCTCTTTTCCTTTTTGTAACATGTAAAGAAAAAAACTCAAGAGTTAGGTTCTGATTTCTGACTCTTGATTTTTTTCTTTCCATGTTACAAAAAGGAAATATAAGGAGAAAGAACGATCGAGTACCAAAAAGCTAAGGTGCGCAAAATAGCAGTGAAAAGTACATACATTGACAACAAAAACACTTTGTATTAAAAAAGTATATAAAAATTGAAACCATATAATTGCTGTAGATTATTGGTTACGTGACTTCTCTGGCGTTCGATCTGAATATTGACATAGGTAGGTTTTATCCAGTTTTATTTGATCTCATCCTTTATGTAAACCCCAAACAAAAAAGGATTTACTAAATTAAACCAAATATTGAATAATTGCTTTAGAGACATGTCGCTATTAAAATTGCTTAAGCATAAAATCAATATCCACCGAAAATACGGTCTCTAGAGCAAAAAACACCGGTTCCTAACATTGAAATCAATTGAACAACAGGAAAAAAAAAAAAAAAGGAAAAAGAAAAAAAACACAAAAAACAAAAGAGGTTAGGGTTTGGATGATCCGATCATTCAAAGGCCCACTGATTCTCATTGCGAACCGTCTCTTCTTCCTCCGGTGTAAAATCGTTCTCGATGCCATACTTGGCGCGAATCTCGTCTGCGTCTTTGCAGGCTGCGATCTGATCAGCGATTGTTTGGCATGTGAGATCAAGCAGACCTGGGATGTTCAGGTAATTCGCAGCCAGGATGAGGTCGAAGATCGTGGAGTTGTCGATATCCACGAACTTCTTGTCCCATGTCTTGAGTTCCTCCTCCGTGGAAGATTCACCATCGGCGTGCTTCTTACAGTACTCGATCACTTTCGGAAGGATTTTGCTTGTGACGTTTGCAAGAGGGATTCCGTTGTCGGCGCAATCGTCTTCAATCATATGAGCTATCGTCTGAGATTGGAGTGCCACAGCTTCCTCCACCTCAAACGATTCACCATCGGAGGTCTTCAACACTAGCATGTTCTTCGACATCGTTTCTCAAAGAATTCAAGAGAGAAGAGAGAGAGATTGATTGGATCGTAAGGTAATGAAGTTTATGATGAATGCTTCTGTCTCTCTATGTATATATAAGCCCTAATTTTCAGAGTCGGTGGGATAAAAGTAAAACCACTTCCTTTTTAAAAAAGGAAATCAATTTTTAACCAAAAAGAAAAAGTAAAAAACAAAAAGGTAATACACCAAGCTATTTGTCGACTCCTCTTCGGAAAAGGTCGGGTTAAATTCATAATAGGCCCAATTATATAGATAAAGGCCCAAAATTGATTCACGCGCGAGAGAGATTGAAAAAGGTTACGTAACCGACAAGTTTTTACACAATGTCTAGAACATCAAAATCACTCCATGTCTAACAATTTTTAATCCAACACAATCATACGGTAAATGCATCATCAAACAAGTACATACAAAGCACAAGAGACTAACTTTTAGAGGAAAAGGAAAAGAGAAAACAAAAATTCTGAGACCAAGAAAAGTGTGTGGATCGAACCACAAGCTACGACCAGTGGAAAAATCAGGCGTAAGGATCAGCGTAGTAATATAGCTTGATCCTGTTTGCTAAAGACAATCCTGCAGCAAAAGGAGAAGCTCGACCACTCAAATCATCAGTCTCTGCAGGATCATCTACAAATGCTGCAACATCTCCAAGCAGCTTGAACGAAACTCTGCGTGCTTGAATCTGTTTAGGGAAGTCGAAGTACATCTGCGTACCAACTCTCGCCTCGGGCAATCTGTATTCAGCGACTGTCACCATTTTGTATTGTTCCTGCAGAAACATTATTTGGATCCAATCCACATGCTTAGAAACAAAGTTTTTGGTTTCTGAGAATAGGAAATCAGGAGAAGGAGGAGAGATGGATACCTGAAGAACAGATACTTGTATATACAAGACGGCTGGAGAGACGTGTCTATCTTCCATTATGATACTCGTTGGGTCCCAAATGTCAACTACATCCGAAGAAGGCGCGTGGGTCACACGAGGCTTTATGGCGTTAAAAGCATCCAAACGGAAACCTGCTGCTAAAGGTGAGCCAGGTTGGAGATAAAGTTCCAAGACTAGATCGTTGTTCATTGGTCTCTCAGGCTCGAGTGGTATCTGAAAGGCATGACAAAACAAAAATCAGTGATAATTATGGAAATGCCATTGACAAAGGTGAAAGAAACAAGCAGATACTAACCAGGAATCTATTGAAACGTGGGGCTCTGTCCAGCCAGTTTCTTACGCTCATGCTCTCAACACTTGCAAGCGTTTTGTCCCTCACGGTGCTTCCGCTGACCAATATGCGTTTTGCGTGAAGACATGGTTCACTCTCAATGGTTGCTCCAAATGAGGCACGCCGAGGGATCGGAGCAAAAGGGTTCTCATCCAAAGACAAGAGATTAATGTTTTTGTCCAAACTAACTGAGCTAGATCCAAGCCGAGGAAGACGAAGTGTTATCCATATAATGCGGCAACGAACAGGATTCTTGAAAGCAAATTTTATATGCCTTGGTGCTCTACCCTCTTTTCCAGGCTTTTCTGGACCGAAAAGCTCAGGCGACGATCTAATAAAGGACTGTACATCCCACTTGCCCATCAATGTCCGTTCTTCCCTATTTATGTCGTTGCTCGCCCAAATTTGGACCTGCAAAGAGGATTTACATAAAATGTTGGAATGGTTACAATCATGCCATAGCATTATCATTTACGTAATGGCATGGTTTCAACTGAAGATAGAGAAGTCAACTTACCGTAGGAGCATCAGCATCAGAGTAACCACAGGGACTAACGAGCAGAATCAAACTGCTGACATCTGAAATGTTATTGAGAATGATGACAGCTTCGACAGAGTTTGAAGACGGAGGAGCTTTCCAGTAGGAGTTACATGAAGCAAGATACAGAGGGGTGAGCAATGAAAAGAATGGTGCTGAATCACTCCCAGTTTCGACCTACATTGCATTGTGCAAACATCCAAAAGAGAGAGGAGGATTAGGTAATAATAATATACAACAGAGCTCTCCATTTAAAGTGAAGAGATTCCAGAAATTTATCTCACACATGTGTAAGAATGAAATATATTACCTTATGTAAGAAGCTTGCATATGGGAACTCAGCAAGTGATTCCTCTTGACCCAGAATTTGGCGAAGGAAACTAGAGTCTTCTTGCTTAGGAGAAGGTTGACCTCTAGCAGCAAGATGATTCATAATGTTAGATCCAAATACCTCATTCAGAGCTTCCCGACCAGCATTATCAATACGTCCACTTCTTCGCGAGCTGACCAGGACCCTAACATAATCTACAATCAAGGCTTCAAGCACAATCGTGCTGCAGCATTTTTTACACATGTAATGATCTGAACCTATTGAAGTAGCAGAGACATCTCCACCTCCATTCGCTGAGTCCCTGGAGTAGGATTTTGAAAGCAGGAGAGCTCCTCTTCCAGCACAGCAAAACTTGCAAGCTTTTTTCATACATTGGAAACACAAGAAGACTGATCCGGACTCTCCTCCAGAACTCTTGGTAGAAGACCCAACTGAACTTTTACTGACCTCAGCTCGGACTTGACACATTCCGCCATCACAACCCTCACCAATTCCCGTAATATTCCAGAAATCTACCACACTATTGTCCAGATTCTCTAGACCAATGGAAGCTATAATTTTATCTTCAAGAGAAGCCTGGCCAAGAACTGCAAGTGCATTTGCTATTCTGCACAATCTTCCAATATATAACTCGTCGAGTGAAGAGTTAGGATTAATAGTAGCAGGATCAATTCCAATTGATAACAGTGCCCTATCTCTTTCTGCTGCAGAAATATTAAGACGCAGACGTTCAATTTCAAGCTTCATAGCTTCTTCAAACTCAAGCTTCTTTCCCTGTATTATGTCAAACATGCAGGAACTGAGTTTAACCTTAAAAATTGTACTTTAAAAAGAAAGATAGCACTTGAGAAGAATAGCTAAACCAAGAAAAGGATTATACAATTAGAAATAGTTAGTGACAAGAAGTAATAAATATGAAGCAGCATACCATATTTGGACCCACAAGGGACTTCAGACAATCTAAGTACTGATGAGAACCACTTTCTCTAGGCTTTATATCTTGTGAGAAAGACCCGCCAGGAACAGTTTCAGAGCCTTGATATTCAACAACTGCTTGATCTAAGAAATCAAGCATGTCATTGCCTCCACTTGCAGCATATTCCACCACTGGTTGTTGCAACGGGTCAGAAGAAGAGTCATCTCCTGTCAAAAGGTCAAGCAGATTACTGGGAAAAGGATCATTCTGTTGTACGGGTGTGGGCACAGTTTCAGTCTGTGAAGATTTTGCAGCAAACGGATTCAAGTCAGAACTAGATGAAAAAGGAATTTCATCATCATCTGTTTTCCTTGCAACTTCAGCTAATCTTCCCTTCGTAAGTTCGCAAGTAAACATTCTTTTCCATGGAAGAGAAATTCCAAGGACTTCTATCTGCAGCACAAAAACATTGCAGAAATATTGTTTTTTTTTCTTTAAATGATGTCTAATTATAAACCCAAACTAGTTCAGAGCATGATGAAGCTAATAGATAAATCATCAATTCACAGTCAGGAAATTATTTAGTACCTGACCAAGAGTCATAGGAATTCTAACAGAACCAGCTGGATAAAATGTAACAGCAACTACACGGGTCAAGAAATCCAATTGTCCTTCTAGCTCTTCAAAATCATACAGCAGTGCAAGACCTGACGTATCTTTTTCATGAAGACGTGCACCAGCTCCAGTAACAGCCATATCCTCGGAACTAATTGGCCCTGGTAGGGGTATCAGAATATTTGTACCATTTGCACAGCGCGGTATCGAAGCACTCTGTCCACAAAACATAATTACAGGCAATCAGTAAAATTGAACTAAAGTTGTACTAACCAATCTCCTCCAAACAATAAAAGAGAAGGGACAAGACCTAAAAGAGAGTCAACCTCAACAACTAATTTAAGGTCCTCTATGTGGCGTCCAGTTCTCACGTCCACAGTGGATGGACATGTCAAATCATCCGCACCATGGGATATGGTCAGTAGAAGTTGACATACATGGCACGGCTCACTGAGATAGATAAACAATTCAACAATATCTGCCGCCTGTGGACATAACTGCAAAGTATATAAAACGTAGGGAAAATTTTTAGTCAAGTTTTCCAGTAATGAGAACTAAGAAGTAATGTTATATTGAAGTGGAGGTACCCAAGTTATGTCCTTCCTCTTGATACTCAGTAGACTGGACCCATCACTGGAACTTTCAGACATGCTAGGTACAGGTTTCAGAAAGAAACCTGTTGGTCGAGAGAGTACCTGACATGAAAAAAAAAGTTGCAGTGAGAATTCAGAAAGGAGCAAATTGTAAACTCTACATATTAACAACGAAGATATAATCATATATATAGTTATCGACACATAAGAAAATAAAGAGCTTCTATCCAACAAGAAGCAAATTCTACCTCGTGCAAAAATGTAATTCATTATTTTGAGCAGTATACACATGGAAAAAAAGTTGACTGTAAGATGGAAATAAGGGGACTGAAACTGTGCCAATTTTCTTACATGTAAAGGCTGGACAGGAATTGATGGAAGATGCTTGAAAAGCCTCATTCCCAGAAACATCTCCAGTTGCTTTTGCCGTGAACTATCAACCATTGCATTCTTATATCTTCTCTGTAGCGTAATTTTCATATTTTTCTGTGCTGCAGAAAACTGCTTAAACGCTCCAGATTCTTCACTGAAGATATTAAGAACTTGGCTGTGCATAGCTTTTGAGCCAGTATAGAGGGTCGCATGGATATCACCTTGCTGCAGAAAAAGATCAGCGAGCTCAGACACAGGAGATAAGATGGTTGATCTCTTAAACTCTTCAAACTTCATCTCAAGTCTCTTCCAAGGTTTATCAGGACATGGATGACTCCATGTTGTTGTCTTAGTATTGTGATCTATATAATACGATTTTCCAGTGACTGCATCAGCTCTTTTTTCCCATCCTGGTGGAAGAGGAGCATTATATCCGCCAGAGCTATTAGCAGAGTTATAACCATATCCAAGATCGGTATCAAGTGATATCCCCAACCTTCTACATTGCTCTACAAACACTTGAAGTCCACCAAAGAAACTAGCCGCATTTGTCCGATCCAAAGAATCAGCGCAGTTGAAGCGTATTACCCCATTTTGATGTGATCTCAAACAGAAGGCACCTTCAACATCATCAATACAGATTACCTCACCTCTGCAATCTTTCAGTCTTTGTCGTGAAGGCAAATAGTCACCTTCAGAGATTCCTATTGCCATAGTGGGAGATTTCAGATACATCCATAATCCTTCAATTGTTTGCTGTTCCCCCTTTAATTTCACACTAGCATGCCAATCATAATTTATTAGGTGAACACGAGTATAAGGAAGCTTTCCACTGGATTTGATGAAGTTCATCGATTCTTCAAAATGTTGAACTAATATAGATTCTGATTTCCCTTCTCCATTTCTTAACAAGTTAACGCACACAACAGGAACAAAAGCCTTTTTCTTTTGGCTTTCCCCAACCGGTGCATCTAGATCCCTTGTATCATATCGCTTGCTTAGCCTTTGGTAATACTCTGTGCTTCCTTTATACGGATCTCTATCTGCCACATAAATTTCTGCTTCTGCGGCGGTCATCTTCAGTTCTGCACCCCACCATATTGGTATGGTGCCACGTCGCCAGATGTATGAGTTAAAAGCAATACTCTGACCTTGCCTTTTAGGTATCCATACAAGCTGCTCACACTCAACTTCGTTACCTGCACTACACAAATATACTTCTAAAATTAGGCCCTAATCAAATCCAGAGCCACATTTACATGAAATGCATGCCTTTCTTCCTGACAGTCATTGCTTTTAAGGGTGCCATCGGAAGTAAGACGTCATACAAATACCCAGAGTTTGGTAGACTCAAAGCCCAACCAAAAACATTGAAAACTAACAGAAATTTAAAAGACGGGCATGAAGTTCCAGGAGCATCTCACCTGTGCCAGCACATGAATTTATGCCTCTAGCTAAGTAACGTGTCCCTGGATGCAGTCTACTACGACGGGCCATTAGAGCAACAATCCCTTCCAACTGACCCGAGCTCCCAAAAGGTCTATATTCTGCAAACCCCTATAAAAAACATCAAATAAGAAGACATGATGTCAATGTCACGTCGTCTTAAGATATGAATTCAAATACTTTTGAGATTTCACATAAAACCAAATCTAATAGGTTGATTGATAAACCATCATTAATTCATTAATGGAGGACGAACCTGCAGAAGAATGACACAGTGCTCAGGCAGACCAACATTCTTAAAAGGCACGGATAACCATTTATTCCAAACAAATTCATCATCAGGGGTTTGCACTGGCATACGGCTCGGGAAGGGGCGGGTAATATCCCTAGTATCACAGAAGTAGTGCTTCCCATCGATGTCAAGCTCTGTCAACTCCTGAATGTTCTTGATCTCACCTTTCCCTTGCGGTTGTGGATTGTGAAGTGGTATTTTGACCCACTGACTCTCAGTGACTGTGTACACACATCCTCCACCAGGCAAATCTGGAATACTTGGATTTAGCTTGGTCGCAACAAGAAGCATCCCAAAGCTCCCCAACACAGCATAACCGAGAATCGCCCTGCCATAAACCGTGCTTCTACAAACTCCTCTTGATCCGTTCGTGATATAATCAACGGCTTCACGCTCTGACTTAAAACTATCAAGACCAGGCTTCCCATTGTACCGCAGGATACCAGTTGTAGGATCGATATAGATAACCTGAGTGTCAGCCCTAGAGAACAGACTGGCTATGACGTAGACTTCACCAGAGTCTAAGGTGATAACAACTATAGATGTCTTCTGACCACCCACTGCAAGAAAGATAAGAAGTTAGCGAACTTAAACCTCGAGAGGAAAACAAAAAACACAATGAAGAGCAGATAAAGCCACAAAATAGGACTCACCTGGTGGACGCAGATCCATCTGAACTCAGGAACAAGCGGATCAGGTGCCTTCTTAACAGCTTCACTGATCAAGATATGAATATGGAACCAAAAATCTGAAGAAAAAAACAAATGAAAATGAGGAAATCATTTCACTTGAAATCCATAGACATAAATAGCAATGTAATTCCAAAATGCAGCATAGTTAGTTCTATACTTAACGCTAAATAGAATTCAAAGTGCGAGATCATCTTCCTAAAATGTTCCCCAATCTCACTGACCCAAAAGCTCAGAATTTTCTCACAGGATTGTGGCCTCTATTCAATCAAGAAAAAATAATAAATTCGGAGTTCTAGAGATCTGAGAGTTCCAATAAGGCAATTTACAGACGCAAACCGAAGATTCAGATTCCGGGCAATCAGAGAGATCGATTCTTCATAAAAATCGAAACTTTATCATAAGTCACACGAAGAAATGGGTCACTAAGAGAAGAACTCACCTTGCAAGGAAGCGTGAAGTTGCAGAGATGATCAGATGCAAAATTTCACGAAGTCATAGACGAACAGAAGAAGAGGAGGAGCAAATCGCCTGTTACTATACCCACAGGATTAAAACGATCATAGAATGACACGTGTACAATTGTGTCATTGATTTACGAAAAATAATAAAACTTTTGGTAACTTCGACATTGGCCCCAATAGTTTTAGATTGGAATGGATTGACCCATTCACACAGAGTAGAAGAAAAGACAAAAAAAAAATAGAGATGGATTAACGGCTTTGACAAGCCACACGATATCTCTTCAGTTATCTTCCTCCACCCAATCCATATTGCGACGCAATCTCTTTCGAATCCACGCGCCCATACACCTTTCATAATTCATCAAGCTCACTCCACTCTCCTCATGAAACTCCATATTCGATCTTGACCCAGACAGGTTAAAGATACTGGCATTTTATATTCTCTCTCTTTTCAGTTTCTTCTCTATTTTATCTTCGAATTTTGACCTCCTTAAGGTTCCCTACATGCTCAGATTGAATAACTGGATAATGGGTATTCTTATTGCAGGTTTCAGACGAAACCCGATACTAAGAATCTGCTGGTGGAGTCTTGTCTGTATTTCTTGTCATTTTGCCTCTGAAATCTAGTTCTTGTACCTTTTCCGGTATCCTGTGAAAGATATGAGATTGGACTGATTAAATTTGTCGAGACCAACATGTTTCCCCTGTGCTCGGCCACAAGCTGCCATTACCATTCTCAGGTAATAATAATGGAACCAAATTCTTTGATTGATAGGAGGAAAAAGGATTAAAAGTATTCAAATTTGAATTCTGAAATATATGTTTTGCTTACGCCGTGGTGATTATGCTTTGTTATATGTGTTTAAGACAAAGCTTTTGTATTTATATGCAGATTTTATTTCCTGGCAATTGGCGAGGTTGTTCTTCCTTCAGGAGAGAGTCGATTCACAGATACACTTCTGTTGATAATTTCTTCTTTGGCATTTCTAATGGAACACCACTTCAGAAGAGTTGCTTATCTCAAGCCACTGGGAGTTTCTTCACCGGTACCATCGAGAACACAGAACAGCAAGTATCCACTTTCACAAGTTTGTGTGAGAATGAGTTGGACAGAATCAACTACATGGTTTATGACATGAGAGAAGCTCTTGTAGCCGGTGATCTTCGTGGGGGTCTGACATATGTAGACAGTGAAGACTTTGCTGCTGAGACATTAACTGAAAACACCAGTAGCCTTCTATCTCCGGATACTTCTGTGTCTCTGCCAGATACTCTAGATCTCAAGCCAGGGCCACTTCCCGATGCGAAAGCTAGCTTTGATGACCTTTCTTCTAGTGTCAAGGAGTCGCTAAGCTCTTCACTAAACCAAGGAGAAAACGCTGTGAAGAACACTTTGGATTCCTTCTCCTCGTCCGTGACATCCATTACAAAGAATGCTTCTCAAGCTGTAGATAATGCATTCAACACTGCGTTTTCTACGCTAGACCAGACAGGAGATATAGCTGGAGACAAGCTTTCGAGCGTTTCCACTGGCTTGAAGGACGCTTCAAACAGAGCAGCTTCTGTTGCAATTGAGCTGTTGAGGCAATCAGTTGGTATTGCAGAGAGTTCCTTAGCAAATGGAGTTTCTTTTGTTGTCTACTCTTATGGCTCAGCAAAGGAACTGCTTCCTCCAGATGTTAAAACTGTGCTTACCTCATCAGAAGATGTTGCTCTAAAAGTATTGAGGCCCTTGGGTGCTGTGTTGAAGCAGGTGCTTTTTCTTTTCCATTTATATTGTTCTGGAAAATAAACTTATCCCTTGATGGACCACATGTTTCTAACAGCATCATGATGAACAGGTGTATATTGCCGTTGGAGGTTTGGAGAGAAATTTGGGGTTGAATCCAGATGATCCAATCATTCACCTTTTTCTCTTCGTAGGCACCACAGGAACCTTTTGGTACACGGCTTTTTCGGACTCTGAAATGGATATCATATTTGCCTTTATCGAGAGAAGAACAATGTATTATACAAGAATTTATATTTTCCACCAGATGTTTGCAGGACTCTATATCGGGTTTGGACATATGGTGGATATGCTGGAGATTTGTCTCCAAAGTCAACTCTTGAGCTTTTAACATCCAGAGAAAAGCCAGTCCTCATTGATGTCAGGCCTGAAGTAAGACGCTCTTAAGCTTCCAACGAGTTCATTGTTCATTAACTTTACAAAACTCTCCAAAGTTTGGCTATTTCTTTCACATAATGTTCATCAATGACTTTTTGAAGGCCTTGAGAGAGAAAGATGGAATCCCTGATCTGCGGAGAGGAGCTCGTTTTCGATATTCTAGTGTGACACTTCCTGAGGTTGGTTTCAGCCTCTGTAGAAACTCCACAAATCTAATACACGAACACAACAAAGTGTCAGCAATCAGTGAAACAGTTTTATGGTTCTTGATTCATGTTTAAGGTTGACGGTGCTGTTAAACGGCTACTGAGAGGTGGAAATGAAGTGGATGATACCTTGACAGCAGTTATCATCAAGAACTTAAAAGCAGTCAAGGTACGCCAACTTCATGCCTCTTTCGTAACTCGCTATGGTTATGTGCAATTTATTGGTGGAGTTTCAGTTTCTAAAGCTATGCTGACATCTTATAAACTTTGCTTACTCTGCTACTTATAGGACAGTTCCAAGGTTATTGTTATGGATGCTGATGGAACTCGCGCTAAGGGCATTGCAAGAGCCTTGAGAAAACTTGGGATTAAGGCAAGTGATTCTGATCTCTAACTCACTTTGAGTACTACTATAGTTAAACATTTCTAAAATAAGCTCTTCTTTGGATGCTTAATATGTGACAGAAGCCATACTTGGTGCAAGGTGGGTTTAGATCATGGGTTAAGGAAGGTCTTCGTGTGAAAGAGCCAAAACCTGAGACAACACTTTCCATCCTCAACGAGGTTATCTTTCATTTTCCATCCTCAACGAGGTTATCTTTCATTGTGATCAGCTTTACTATATGTAGATAATCTTTTGGACTATGGATTCGGATGAAATGAAACTACTCTCAGATACTTTCTTCAAAAAGTTAAGCACATCCTGATTTTGGAATGATTTTCAGGAAGCTGAGGCAATTCTTGAGGACATAAATCCCTCTCCACTGCAAGTAGTTGGAGTTGGTGTGGTATGTTTCTAGTTCTATATATCTTTTTAATCACAATATATTAACCCCATCCTGACAAACACAATGCGATCCATGCAGGGGTTTTTCGCAGCATTGTATGCTTTGTTTGGTGCGTTTAGTTCTTTCTCATTTACCTTTTAGAATCTCTTTTGTGCCGCTATAAACTTTGCAGTAACATGATTGCTTATATCTCTCGCAGAGTGGGAGAAAACACTGCAACTCATAGCTGTCTTTGGCCTCGGCCAGGTACTTCTTTTAAGTTTTACCTGTCAAATTGTCTTTTCTTTGTTCTGTTTCTCAAGTCTCAGACATTGTGCAGACTATATACCAGCGACTTTCTTCATATGATGACTCCGAAGACTTCAAGGAAGACGTCAGGTATAAAAGGCCATCACTGTTCATAACAAAACCTCTGTTCTGTACTAACAAATATTGTATCTTCTTCTTCAAGGCTGTTGTTTGCACCGGTGAAACTTGGAGCACAGGCTTTCTCATGGGCTGCAGGAAAACTTGAGACAAATGGTGTTGGCCTCCCGACTTCACCTTCTTCCACAGATGTCCGAAGCCGGGTTTTACAGGCTGCTGCTAAGCATGAATCTCAGCCGTCTGATGAAACTTCTGAAGGTCTCCAAGATGCATCGTCGTCATCCACAGAAGAAGCTTTGGACAAGGTCTCAGAAGCGTAAAGGCTTTAACTTTTATTCTGTTGTTTCTCGTGATTGCCGATAATTACTTAACATTCATAATTGTGACGCAAAAGAAAAGTTTCAACCTGTGTATCTTATACATTCTTTGTTGCACGGATTGTTATGCAATTTTAGAACTAGAAGGGTCGAAAGTTAGAAAAGACGAACATTATCGGTTGAAAGTCAAGTTTAACAGCTTTTGTCTCCCCAAATAAATGTGGGCCTAGGGCTTTAGGCCCATAAAAAGGTCTTTCATTGTAAAACGTAAAAAGTAAGAGAATAACTAATTTACCAAAACATTCTACCATGTTTTTTCCTCTAAATGTCAATAACTAAGTTCAGGCTGCGATTATTGAAGAGTTTTACTTGTAAGACTTTTTAAATAATGGCTGCCAGAACTTTAGAATGATTTCTAAAACTAAAACTAAGAAAACAAAAATTAAACTTCTATGGACTTTTTAGTACAAATCAATTAAAATCGTCGGAATATTGTTAACCTACAAAAAGTTGGAACCTCCACAGGCCCATACTTCATTAGTCTTGGCCGAGGGCCAAATCTAACTATGCGGACGTGGAATTGTTATCTTTCTCTTTGGAATGAGTGCAATTATACTACGTGTCGTTGTTGAATTGGTATGCCAAAAATTACCTTCTCGTCCGTTTTTTCTATTCGGATTCTAAGATATTGTTATACAAATGACAGGTTGGAATTTGTCTAATCTTATCCTATTATCTTTTTACTAGATATTGTTAACACCTCATTGGTGGTAAATCACCCTTAATATATCCTTCTAATCAACTATTGGTGCACAAATATTTGCTTATCCCCTAGTGCATTAACATTCCCAAAAGTTAAAATTTATCAAAAAAGCATATCTATGATTCTTTAATGATGTTAAAAGGTAAAACTATCAATACTTACAATGTCACTCACTATATATATGCTCCCTCAAAGACTCCTACCAACCCAACAAAATATAAACAAATACCATTTTCTCTCTAAAACTGAATAATCTGAGGGATAAGATAAACCAAAAATCATCAGCCAAGTTTTACAACTCCAGCAGTCATGAAACCAGATAATGATGCTGAGCCGGAAGAAACTCACGGCGAAGTTACTACTGATGGTAAGTTTGAACGATACAATGTACTTGGACAGATCTTCGAAGTTACTGCAAAGTATAAGCCACCGACCGACCCTATTGGCAGAGGTGGTTATGGCTTCGTTTGGTAATTTCCTTTTCTCATGTTTTTTACTTTTCTCTGTTATTGTTTGTAAATTTTGTGATTGGGTTCTGTAAAGTTTCAATCTTGAAAAAGCCACAACTTTCGTTTATGTGAAATTTCCCAAGTTCTTAAAACACTTGCGTCATGTATAGCGATGTCACGCTAGAAAAACGACGTGAAAACATACAAATTTTTGTGGTTTTTTTTGTTTTCAATAGTAAAAACTAGTGGAAAAAATAATAAACCATTTATGATCTTTGTGTTCTTATAGTTGAAGATCATTAACACATATATTTTATTTTTTACAGTTCGGTTACGAACTCGGAGACAAATGAGAGAGTCGCTGTAAAGAAAATCGTAAATGCATTTGTTAACCAAACCAATGCAAAGAGAGCTCTCCGTGAAATCAAGATTCTCCGTCACTTGAAACATCACGACAATGTCCGTTTGATTTCATCACAATTCTTCTTATATTTTCCTTGTCATAAACGCATTAAAAGCTAATTATGCAAATACCATTTTCCATAGATTGTTAAGATCAAAGACGTAATAGTGCCTCGTCAAAGAAATGCTTTTAGAGAGGTTTACATAGGATGTGAACTGATGGAATATGACCTTCTTAAAGTCATAAAATCCAATGAAGTACTAACCCCAGCTCATCACCAGGTTTGACTCTCAAACTGTTTCTTGAAACATTTTGATTAGAGATCTTGATAATAAACATTCCATTTCCCTCTCTCTTTTCTTGCAGTATCTTTTGTACCAAATCCTGCGTGGATTAAAGTACATGCATTCGGCTGATGTGTTACATAGAGATTTAAAACCGAGCAACCTCCTCGTAGGTGTGGAGTGGAACTTAAAGATCTGTGATTTCGGTCTTGCTCGTGCCATTTCCGAGGGTGGTGTAACGTCTGCGCAAGTTGGCGCAGGATGGTACCGTGCACCCGAGCTTCTCTTAAACTCTTCTGGTTATACCAAAGCGGTTGATGTTTGGTCTGTTGGCTGCATTTTCTTCGAATTGATTAACCGCAAACCGTTCTTCCGAGGTCAAGATGCTGGTCATCAGCTTCGTTTGCTTATGGAGGTAATAGAGTAAAACCCTTTTATATTGTTTCTCCCAAGAACATACCTTGTAGCTTAAGAAAGAGTTTTTGACTTTGTTTTGCGCAGCTCATAGGCAGTCCATCAGAAGAATATATTGGATCATTGAATGAAAACACTAAGCGATACATACGGCAATTTCCTTGGTTTCCTCGCCAATCATTCTCTGAGAAATTCCCAAATGTGCCTCCTTTAGCCATAGACCTGATGAAGAAGTTCCTCACGTTTGACCCTAGACAGAGAATCTCAGGTAAGTTGTTCTTGTGCTTCTTGATTGTGAAATACTTCACTCCAAACCCTTTTCTTTGAATAACTGCTTTTCATTTGTTTGCTTTCTTGCCTTTCCGCAGTTGAAGAAGCGCTTGCTCATCCATATCTCCAGTCGCTGCATGACATTACTAATGAACCAGAGTGCACAACGCCCTTCAAATTCGATATAGGGCAACAATCACTCACAAAGAAGGAGGCTAGGGAGTTGATCTACCGTGAAGCCCTAGATTTCAACCCTGAATTCCAGCAAGAGTAGGAACATTGACTTTGGCTTCACCAACAGTTCTCAAAGCAGTCATTGTGTTGTTTCTGTCCTTGAGATCTTTTGAGAGATGCTTTGAGAGAACCATCTTGATCTGTTCTGTTTTTCTTTTCAAATTGTTTGGATAATTTATTTTCTAATTCCTGAGTTTTCTGTCACAAAGCCTGAGAATCTCTCAGAACATTGTTGATGTACTAAGATTCTCTGCTAGATTGCCCCCAAAAACTTCTTTTTTCGTTGTTGTCAATCTTAAGTTTTAAGCAAAAAAAAATGGAAAAAAACTGATGGATTATGTGGGCATTATTGCAAATTTCAATCCAACAAATAACAATACATGAGCTATCGTCAAAAATATAACATTGCAACAAGGAAGAAAGTAATCATATCCTACTTTTGAGTATTTTTGATTGAAGACAATCTTACTTACTCCTTTGTAATGGTTCTTTTGCAGATTTGCTTGTGTCAATCCTTAAGATTGTCAAAGAATCTTGAGAGAGGTACAGGGCCATCGGTTTCATCTTTACTTTTGCTAGAGTGTTTGTCTCTGCTGGACCTGTGCTTCTTCTCCTTCTTTGATCTTCTAGAACTTGATCTTGATCTTCTCGATTCATCTTCATCACTACTAGATGACGACTCTGAGGACGAATAATGCTGCAAACACACAACATGGCTAATGTTAAATAGAAGCTATAAAAACATGACACACTCTGTTTTCAGCTTAAATTCTTAATAAGCACCTTTCTCTTCTTGCTTTTCTTCTTCTTCGAATCTCTGTCTTTCTTATCTGTAACGTCATTTAGCCATTGGAGACCAGTTAAGAACTTCCTCAGAAAGAATGTTTAGATATTCTGTCTAGTGTTAGGTTGATCATATTACCTTTCCGGGACTTATCGCTAGAATAGTTCCTTCCCTTGGAGAGTTTCAAGGCCCTTTCTGCATCCAGCTGAGCTCTATACTCACGCATCAGTTTATCAGTATCAGCTTCAAGCTCCCCCTTTTTCATTTCTTCATCCTAAAACATGTCACGCACATAACAGATACAATGTTAAAGCATTTTCTAATGCTGCATAACCACAATGCAGAGAAGCTGCAACAAACTAAGAAACTGATATTGCAGATGAAGAAATGTCAACAATGAGCTTGCCCATCTACTGAGAAGACAAATGAATAAGTGACAGGAGTTTAATGATTTTGTTGGACTAAAGCTTCTGAATTTGAAGACAGTAATAGCAAGCTTATGAATACTTAATCATCAATGGTCAATATAACAAGGACCAACATTCAATACAATATTGAGAAGATGTTACCTTTTGCTTCTGCTTATATTCTTCCCAAGTAATTGTGTGGGTAGTCTTGAGACTAGCCAAACGAGCCGCATGCCACTCTGGTGTATGAAATGAACCATCCACCTGAGACAATCCTCATCAGAAATGTTCCGGTACCAGAGATACAATAAACAATCATCTGAATATCAAAGCAAAGAAGGAGCAAATGATCCACATTCATATCAAAGCATCATAGTGTTTGACTTGTCCAAATACTTTCTTTCTTGTGTTTACAGATTGCAATAACAATACGAGACTCTTCAATCACTCGCACACAAACTTCAATGCTACACTAGAAGAGGTTACATCTCAAGTTTCAATTTCCTCAAACATGAAAATAAATACTCTAAGAGCCTAAACAGATTAAATTTCTACGAAATTGGGAATCGTAAGAGATAAATCACGCAGCTTGACACGAAGATCAATAAAGTAATCAGCCAAATTGGGATTTTTTTTGAGACGTAATTCTTAACAGTTGCAATGAAGAAAGTAGTATGAAAAGGTACAAACCATTCCGTCTTCAACCTCCTCCGGCTGCGCGGAGCTGGAGCCAACCCTAGATCTCTGCATAGCCTTGTAAGCTTGATTCTTCCCCATAGCTGATTGATTCAAAAATTAACCCCGAAGAAAAAGTCGGAAATTTTCTTTCCGGAAAAAAAAACGAAATTGAAAGGAGAAAGAGAGCTATGAGATTGAGGATGAAGAAGCTGTGAGGATTTTGGTTGTGAAATCTAGGGTTTGGGATTAACGGTCCAAAGGAGAGAATTTAGGGATCTGTAGAGAGAAAGCGAAAACGAGAGAGAAAGAGAGAGAGAGAAGAGAACTGTGAGGCCGAACCGAAACGCACCGGAGATTTAATTTCACCCAAATTAATTTAAATTAAATTTATAAAAGGACCAATATTCAATTTTATTAAGTTTTCGGGAAAATAATAAAACCCTTTCTCAAATTACTTCGCTCCATCTCTCGCTTTTCTTTTTTTGTGAAAATCGAAACAGAGGTGTCGACTCGAATAGGTCAGAGGTATGGATTTCTTAGTTGTTCCATGTAAAAGTTTCAATTTTTAATCGATTCGCTTTCACTCGATCGAAAGTCTAGGGTTTTAGGGTTCGGCATCTTTTTGTTGAGAAGCTGCGAGTTAACTCTTCCGATGGGTTTAGGTCTGAGAAGCTGCGAGTTCACTTTTTGTTTGAATTCGAGGGTTTAAGGATTTTCGCTTACTTGTGACGGCGAATGCTTGTTTTAGATAACTGAAGTCGTATCTGAGTCTCGTTTTCAACTTTGTAAGAAATCTCAGAGCGACCCAACTGATTGTTTCAGATCTCAATTGCTTTTGCAGCTACATAAAGGGATATAGCATAGAAGAAGAAATAAATTAAGAATGAGTGGAACAGGAGAGAAAGTTACTGGAACGACAAAGACACCTACAGATTTCCTCAAATCGATCCGTGGGAAACCTGTTGTTGTGAAGCTTAATTCTGGTGTTGATTACCGAGGTCAGTCTCTCTTTCTCTCTATGTGTTCTAAGTGTTCTTATGTAGTTGATGATTCAGTTTGTCTCAGCTGCACTTTAGGTTAGACTTTTGACTCAGGACTGGCACCTTTTACACATGTTAATGCGAACCAAAGAGTTGCTTGTTATTCTCACTCTAGTTACTTAATCTTCATTCATTTCAAGGCTAATTTGTGTGTTTTTATCTACAACCTGCAATAAGGCTACAATAGTTGACTAGGACAGCTTTTGAGCTTGGATTTTCAGATTTTTGCTTCGTGGTTTTATGGTCAATGCTCAAGGCTATGTAACAGTGAAATTTGACATATGATAAACTACTTGTTTCATTCATCTGGACTTGTTATTCTTGTTGCCTTGATCAGTTTAGTCTAGGTTCTGGTCGACCAGAATATGTTCTTGATCAATAACTGCTTCTTATTTTTACACAGGCATTCTTACTTGTCTTGATGGTTATATGAACATTGCTATGGAGCAGACAGAGGAGTATGTAAACGGGCAGCTCAAGAACAAATATGGTGATGCCTTTATCCGTGGAAACAATGGTAACTAAAACCTTTCAACATTCTTCAGTCTTCTTCTTCTTTGTATGTCTTTGCCTTTTACTCATAAAAAGAATCTGTGTTCTCTTTGGGTGCAGTTCTTTACATCAGTACAGTGAAGAGAACTTTGGCTGACGGAGCCTAGACCCTTCCTGATGCACCATCATCATCATCATCATCAATGGTCATCGCCATTGATGTTATATCTTCTTTGACCTCATTTTAAATTACCTCCTGCACTTGACGATTGATATGTATCAAAAATGTTAGTTTTCTTCAATGAATTTTTGTGATAATCATGGTAATCGCAGACAAATAACAATTTATTTGCGATGAGGGCCCGAGATTATAAGTTAGAAACTAGGAAGCAAATACTAACCTGATTGATACAAATAACAAATTGGAGTTTAGAGGTTGATTCGATTAAACCGGTTAGTCGAACAGAAACAAGCAAAAGCTGAGCATGACAACTTTAGTCTGAATCAGCAATATCAATTAGTTTGTGAAGAGAGAAGAGAAGAATGGCGAAGAAGAATGCAAAGAAGTGGAGAGAAACTTGGCTCAAAAGTTTTTCAATTGAATTAAGCTCTTAAACAGTAAACTGTGCTTGTCTTTTCCTTTTTGTTTATCTTGAACCTCTCTTCACATAACTAATTGCAAAAGCCAAAAGGTCTAACTCAATATTAGCCTCTTGTAACTGCTTATAATCTAAGCAGCAAAACCCGAAGTATAGTTTCTCTCTATCTTCATTACAACTAAAAGTAATAGAGTCTTCTTCAAGAGTGTTCTTTCATCTAATTTGATTCTTCTTCTGTGGCATTTTCTTCTGGCTTACTTCCCAACCTCCCCAACCTTACAATGTCTTCCACCATGATTCTTCCCTCTGTTGAAAACACGATTCAAAACAAATATCAACTTACAGATTAACTTCAAAGAGCTATGAAAAGGTTAAAGAAGGATAGGATTGTTCTTCTTTACCTTTATCTTTGGAGAGACTACTGATTAGTTGTTGAAGGCCTTCCTTAGCAAGTGTGTCTTTCAGGTACATCGCAGCAGCTGCAACTTCATCAGGTGTGACCTTTCCATCACGATCCCTATGAGCATTTAAACGTGACAACTTTAGAATCTTAGTCTCAGAAACGAAAACAAAATGGAGGATGTAATATGTCTCTCTACCTGTCAAGGAGCTGCCACCCTTTGCCAATTTTGGTATCCACATCATCAATCTCCTTCTCGAGGTTTTGAATCAGACCATCAACCTTAACAAGAATGCCTTAAAAGTTAGCTCTGATGCAAATCTTATGGGACTTTGATATTCTTCAAGAACGATTGTAAGTAAATTTACCTTTTCCATTAGTGCAGAGGAAACCTCGTCTGCTTCAGCTACTTCTTCAGATTGTTCATTATCTTCTCTAGCTGCTTTGTATGCCTTCATTGCAGCTTTTTCACCATCTACATCTTCTCTCTCGACCATTGTGTTATAGAACTCCATCTGGACAAACAGAAACGCAATGTCATCAATCGAGGACACAAACTACTTTCGATACGAGCTTATGCTTTGGTGGACACTTTACCTCTTTCTTGACCAGTCCCAAGAATTCTTCTCGCTCTCTGCATACCGACTGTTTATAACAAAAACAAACAGATTCTTAAATAAGTACCAGATAAATTTGCTCTGCATATTCATTGTTGAAAACCATAAGAATCATTTTTCTTACAGAAGCGGAAGCTAAGACGCCCAATGCCCGGCTAAGTTCGCAAAGATCATCTTGCTGTTCAAGAACTCTAGCTCTGGCCTGTTCTTGTGCTTCGCTGGCCGTTGGAATGGTCATCTCTTGCAGTGCCTTATCCTCTTCAGCACCTTTAACATCCTTAATCCTTGTAAGCTCTTCTTCTTCTTTCTCTTCTTCTTCCTACATATTCATAAATGTAGAAAGTGGAAAATGTGAAACATTGAAATTTGAGTTCTCTAACTTCCTCAAGCAAGCATAATACGATACATCTAATGGCTTATGATCATACCTTGATCAGTTCTTCTTGCATCGCAAGGTACTCTAATTTCCTTATTCTCTCAGAAACAGGGTCTTCAGATGGCAGAGAAGTAATACCAACAGTATCCACAACCTCGTCGGGAAGTGAAGAAAGAGTAGCTCGGACAGCATCCTCTGCTTTAACTCTTCCAGAAACCGTGAATGCCCTGAATATAAATTGCTATCAGAAATTTATTCGCAATAAAACCGATGGAAGAACAACAAAAAATGAGAAAAGGAGTTCTGGAACCTACCTAGATAGGATCAATAACGACGAGGGGACAGAATGATTAAGTGACAAGTCCATCCAATCACGAAGCTGCAAGATTTTTTTGACACTAAAACATTAACAACTGTTCCCGAAGGAGTTTGATAATACATAACAAAGAAACGAGAATTATATGAGTGGAAAGGAACCTGTTGCCTCATCTCTTCAACTGAAACCAGCCCAAGCATTCCGCGTTCCCTGCAATCTTCACGTAGCTCAGCTTCTGAAAGGGAATCCACACCCTCGGCTCTAATCAGTTTATCATCTTCTTTAATGCTGCAATGAAAAGGATAAAACAATTAAACATCAAAGCAAGGTAACCAGTCTAATAACAATTCGGACGTGGAAGCATCTTACCTCCTCAGTCTTTTTCTGAGCATATATCGCAGATAAGAATCTGTTCCATAGGGACTAATCCCCATGTACTTGCACATGCTAACCAAGCGAGGCCTATTATTGAAAACAAAGAATACTGTCAGAACATGTACCTCTTTAAGAGCACAAGACATCTATGAGATTCAGAAAAGAAAGAGCAACAGAACCTGCTAATGTTATCCAAAGTAAGCTCATCGTTGAAAAGCTTTGCAAATCCCAAAATTTCATCATTTTGGACTAATTGACCTCTTCGAACCTGCAAGGCAAGATTTTAAGAACGAGGGAACGAAAGAAAGGGATAAGTCAGCAAAAAAATCCATGACTTTTTACCTTGTCCAGAAAATCATCCAGGTCCTCAGCAGTTTTCTTGGCTTCGCCAGTTCTTGAATGTTTAACTTCCTTGGCCATCTCTTTGGCTGTTTCCTGAAGAAACTTAGCGTATTCCATCCTTGCAAGTAATTTCCTTTTCAATGCTTCCTGTACATTAACAAAAACGGAACAAGCAAAAGAGAGACTCAGAAGGCAAGAAGGTAATAAACGAACGTGTAAAGCCTACAGTCCGTTGAAACATACCTGTTCTTTCATCTTGTCCTGGAAAGTTGACGGTAACATATTAGGGAAGAGCTTCAAGAAAACTGGCAGCAGAAACTCCATAAACGGCACGAGGATGAACACTGCAAATGGCACCAATCTAAAGATATCAGCTGTTGTTCGAGTTAGCTGCTGCCTTTCTCTTCTGGAGAGACTCTTTCCACCAGCCAACTTGAGCAGCAATCTCGAACTGATTCTAGTGTCTGCCCAGAGTAGTTTAGTCCCCAGCCAGTAATGTTTCAGTGTTGATACAAACTCTTGTTTCCAGTGAGTGAGCTTATTTGCCCAATCCGCCCTGTAGAAAACAGAAAATTCAGTACACTACAATAACTATGCATAAGCCTGGCGATTAAAGAACACACACAATGTCAGGAGAAAGCTAAAACCTGCTCATGGAGGCAACAGCTCTTAAAGCAGGACCTATCTTCAGAAAAAATGCCCATGTCCTCTGTGCTATCGACCGAGCAACCTTTTTGGAATCTTGTAGACGTTTAGCTTTAGCCTTTGCTTTAAGACTGCTCAGACTCACAACAGCTTGATCGCATTCCTCAGGAGATGCCTCTTTCCTGCTTGTAGCAACCCCGTCCTCTTTCTTCTCCTCATCTTCCGGTTTCTTAGCTGCAACTGTAGTAGCATTGCGAATGGATATGCTCATATATCTCATCCCCAGAGAAGGAACAATTTCCAAACTTCCGGATCCAGTGGCCGAGAAGTGAGAACCATGGTATCTCCGATCGAAAAATCCGTTCCTAGAAGTCAATAGAAGACCATCTCTTCCTGTGAAGGACTTGGTTTCGGCTACACGGTTGTTGGATTCAACAGGAGGACGGTTGATGGTGTGATAAGCATGTGAATCAACACTCTGAGCGGAGTTTCCAATAGACTGAAAGCTCTGAGCTGAGCGAGCATAGACACTCAAGTAATCGGAAATGATACTCCTTCTCCTAACGATCGCTCTTGACGCCATTTTCATAATACCTTGCTATGGAAATAAGAGTCACCTGGGCATCTCCCAGAAGAGATCACTCCTTAATCTGTGAAAGATGAAATTCGCTGAATCAAAAACTACTAGATCAAACCTAAGAAACTTACAGCGAACCCATTACTAAGTATCTGAATCGGGAAAAAAAATCCGAGACGATTAATCGACATTGGAAGGAAAAAAAAGCACAATTTTTACGCCCAAAATTCGTAAGTGATGATAGATAATCGACTGGATGTTGAAAACGAAGCGACGGAAGAAAATCAAATGAAGAGGAAAAAAAACCTTGATTTAAGAACAATGAGGGGTACGAAGATGATATTAAAAGGAAAGAGATAGAGTACCACTTACAGTCGACCAGAATTCCAGAGCAGACGGAGGAGCTCAGTTTACCGGAGAAAGTGAACCAGAAAACACACCGGAGGTTTTAGGGATGCGGCAAATAAATCGTGAGGAAAGGGTTTTAGATTTTCTTTTCGTTTATTTTTGTCTCTTTTGAGGAGAGAAGAGAAATAAAGATATTTTGGTTACGCCTGTATGAGTGACTCTACGCCGTTAGATCATATCTCGGTCCCATGCCATTCCGGTTTTAACCACGTGGACGAATCCACAATCAAAAGTAATCCTTGAACCCCAAGGGCCAAGAAATGGGGTAGTTTTATTTTATTTTATTTTCATTTTTAATAATATTTTTGGTTGTATCCAATTATCCATATTTTTTTTTTACACCTTTTACTTCTTCATCAAACAAATTAACAAATATTGTAGCCATTATGATTATAAGATAAAGTTAACAAAACTAACCTTGTTCATCACTTAACACACAAACCTTTTCCAATATAATTAAGAGACACTTGTTGGATTTTATAGGTTATTTATAGTTGAGAAATACATTTCCACAATTGCTTTTTATTTATATTTGTTTCTATCTATTCCCTTACCAATTCTATTTCATTATAGCAGAAATGTATTAATCTAATCTAGAATTTAGATTGTGCTTCCAATTTAATATGAACAAGTAACGTGTATGTCATTCATAAAATATACTTACAAAATAACCCAAAAACTTATGATATTGAAACAAACATGAAAAAAAAGGTATTAAAAAACAAATAGGCGATATTCTGTTTTTACAAATCTCACTCTCATCTTGTTTTTTTTTTTGTTTCTTTTCATCTCCGGAGGTTTCAGTTTCAGGGGTTGATTAATTCATCAGTTCCCATTCATTTCCTGCATACACAAAACTGATGAACATAAATCTTTGTCTCAACTTAAGTTTCTCTGAGGATTCTTGTTATGATTAAAAAGTTCAAAACAAAATTTACCAAGGAAACTTAAATGTGTCTTTCCACCATCCCTGCTTAGAACAGTTTGCAACTATTTTGTCGAGCCGAATAATAATCTCAGTGAATGTTGGCCTCATACCAATATCTTGATGCCAACATTCCTCAATCAACCTACATATATACCAAGATTCATGAGTTCTTAATGCTAAAAACTATCATTAAAATGAAGCTTCACATGACAATGGATTTAAAACAGAATCTTTAAATGCTTACTCTTTCAATTCCGGGGGATAACTCTTCGATTTAGTCTTGATTACTGGTCTTTTTCCTTCTACACATATCGATTCTGTAACCTCTTCAGGCGGTTTAGGATGAAAAATGGAAACTCCCTCAGTCATCTTCACATAAAAACCAAAGTTAAAGATAGAGTTTGAGGCAAAAAAATTAACAATACAAAAGGCGAAATCTTTGTGTGTTAATACCTCATACAAAATGACACCAAACGAATGCACATCTACCCTTTTATCAAAGATTTCATCTTTGTAAATTTCAGGTGCTATATAGTAATCTGCAGTTTTCAAAAGGTTAGAGCAAGATCATTCAAGAAGAAAACATGCTTGTTGTATACATGAAATCTAAGAAATGAGCCCTTTTTTCTTACTTGATTTATCGATTTGAGCTTCGTGGTTGGCGGCTTTGGCATTATCTTCAGAAATCTTTGACAGCTTTATCAAACCAAATCCAGAGATCTTCAATTGCCCTCCCCTATCCAGCAAAATATTTCTGGCACCTTACAAAAAACTTTCAAAATATTATCCAAACTGTTATTTTCGTGGTTATCTGTTTTGGCTCTCGGCTTTGTCTTACTTTGGCGTTAAGTCGCAGTGGATGATCGGATCTGGTTTACACTCATGGAGGTAGTTCATGCCTCTGGCAATATCAAGAGCAAATCTCAGAGCCTTGGAAGGAGAAAGACGACCTTTCTTCTGGAGATAGCCACTTAGATCACCCTGAAAAATTAGGATGATCAATGAATGAATGAAACAAGATTTTGCTGCATTTGTGATGATTAGAAGTAAAAGTAGGCTTACTTTTGGATTGTACTCGACTACAATCATCATTGGTAGGTTTTGAGTCACGGCTCCAACAAATTGAACAATATTTGGATGACGAGCTTTAGCTAGCAAAGTTAATTCATGTGTGAATGCGTTTCTGCTCGTATAAAAACAGAGTGTTAGGATTATTTTCATGTTATCAGCAACTTAAGACAGAGAGATTTAAAGAAGAAGAAGATTGCATACACTCGTTCAGGATCTGAATAACTATCTTTATCGGATATTTTTACCGAGACTCGCGTGCCATTCCATTTAGCAACCTGATACGTTCCCTACAAATTTACAAAAAACAAAAGATCAGAACAAGAGACCTAGGAGAAAAATCTCTGCTCTTGTGAATTAGGAGAATGGACAACCTTTGAGATGCCGTCAACTTTTCGGACTTGAAGCTCGAGTGGATTAAGCTCATACTCAGGAACTTCTTTCGGATTCCCCACCGTCATTGGAGTCTTTCTGGTTTTCTAAAGTTTCACACAAACAAATGTTGAAGATGAAAGCCAATCATCTTAATAACAAAAAAAGATAATCATTATGTTGAATACCATACCGGAGCTTTAGCTCCTCGAGCTTTCAAGAGATTGTACACTTCAACATTCCCATAATACTTCGCATCAACAGCCGCCTGCAAAAAAAAATCGAAATCACAGTCTCAAAATGTGTTCCGGAGAAATTTGATCCTAAACCCAAACCGTAACCAGATTAACGGATTCGGTTTGTTTCCATTATCTGAACAAACCGTAACCAGAACGAACCAAACCGGGAAAAAAAATAACCAATTCAACCTCAATTCTGCTAAAAACCCAGAATCGATACTACATCAAACCGAAATGAAATTCATAAACCAACAAAACCGACGAAAAACCAGATTTGAACGATCGAAACGAATCAGGAAATTATGGGAGAAGAAGATGAAGAACAGACCGTGCTACCCCAACGATCACGAGCGTCGATGTTGGCTCTCCGGCTAAGAAGGACCTTAACGACGTCGTAGTGACCTTCACAGGAGGCAATGTGAAGAGCCGTACGTCCATCGAGATCGATGCTGTTCACATCAATCCCGTCGTCGAGCAGCTCCTCGACGCCGTGAACGTCGCCTTTGCTCGCCATGAAGAGAAGCTGCATCGTGGAATCGAGATTCTCCGGCACAGTCATCATCTGCGGCTCGCAGCTGAGGGATTCGGGGCTCCGTCTGATCGGATCGAGCGACGATTGGCGGCCGAAGCTGAACCGCATGTTGTTGCGGCGAGGGTCGAGAGAGGATTGGCGTGTGAATTGCCGGCTTAGTGTTCGCCGCATTGATCCCGTGGAGAATTGTCTCGATATCCCGCGCTTCAATTGCGCGGCTACGTTCTCCATGATTGACGATGAGTCGAGAACCCAAGATCAATTAAGGATCAAAACCACATTTGCATCATTTTGGTTGAAGAAGACGAAACGAAGAAAAGAAAAATTGAACGAAAGGTTGAAAATTGGAAGAAGAGGGACGATCGTGGTGCGTTTTGTTTTTCTATTGTCCTTCTTCGTTTACGGATTAAAAGGTTTCGTTGGCATAAATGATCAGTAAAACACGGATAATCACTTATTTAATGGATCCCATTCATATTTTACAGATTTAGATGATTTAAATAAGCACTCCCATAACCAACATGAGAGAATCAACGATCAAAAACTTTATAAAAAAAAACTTATTTTGATACAACCTGGAGATGGTGGATTTTTCCATGATGATTATATTTTTACCAAACGTTGACATCTTGCTTTACTATCCTACAAATTCCATCTTTATTGTTTAGACTTTAGAGCATCTGTAATCTTTTCTAGTTTTCTTGTAACGTAATACAATCAAGGCTAGACCCAAATTCTATTAGACCAATAAATATTAGTCATATTACAAACGACAGATATGGATATGGTATTAGTACGACGATGTTACTTACATGTCACGAACAACACTCGATCAAAAAAAAAAAAAAAGGAGACAAATCTATTTTTTGGTGTGGTCATAGACAACTATTGGGTGGTGTGGTCATAGACAACTGTTGGGTCGTTGAAAACCAGCCTCAGTCCCTCCGGCATGGCTACAATCTGCTACAGCCGGTTTATTCCGGTACATCAGCTTCACATCTTGGATTCGAATTCCGGTACACGGCTTTTTAGAGCTACAGTCAAATTTCACTCCAACTTCTGTTGCTGATGTCCCGTGTATATCAAAAAACATTACATCGCTGATCTTTATCCCAGAAACCTATTGATCATAATCCAGTTAAATATTTTAACTACCAATACTCGATTTAAATAGAAAAACAAGAAAAAAATATGAACATACCTGGTTAGGGCAATTTTCGTTGCCAGGACAATAGTTTTGATCAATGACGATTGGGTTCTGTACGTTGTTCATAACGCAATGTAGAAAACGGATGTTCCTAGCGAATCCATTACTGGGCCTGGCCCATGATTTTATTCTCACCCCATTTTCTGTTCCTGTAAACGTCGCCGTTTTCACTGTTACGTTTTGCACACCTGCCTCCACACTTTCTCTTCCCAAGCTTCCAATGCTGTTTTGCAAATTAAATAAAAAAACAATTATCAGAAACTTGAAAAGTTTATAAACTGAACTAATCCAACATAACAGAATGTTCAATAAACTATTAAGAGATCTTAAAACGAAACTGAAAAATCCATCAAATCTATCTAAGTTAGTTTCGACACTATAGTTCATCAATCAGCCAAAGACTTTCTTAAAACCAAAAAATTATCGAAAATGTAACGGTTTAATAAGTGACTAGTAATTTGATTAATTTAAAAAATAGAAATAGTACCTGATACCATGGCCAGGGCCACAAGCGATGTTTTCGATCCATAGGCCGTTAGTGCCGGGACCGACGGAGATACAGTCATCACCGGTGGAGATTTTAGAATTGAGGATGGAGACGGTGGAGGATGCCTGCACGTGGATGCCGTCAGTGTTTGGACTGTTTCCGTCAGCAGAAACTTTGACTACCATGGCCAGGGCCACAAGCGATGTTTTCGATCCATAGGCCGTTAGTGCCGGGACCGACGGAGATACAGTCATCACCGGTGGAGATTTTAGAATTGAGGATGGAGACGGTGGAGGATGCCTGCACGTGGATGCCGTCAGTGTTTGGACTGTTTCCGTCAGCAGAAACTTTGACTCCTTGAATATTTACGTTACGGCAGCCGTTAATCGCGACGTGAAACATCTGACTGTTTAGTGACGTCAACCCGGAGATCACCACGTTGCTTGAGCTCTGAAAACCTATGCTCTGTTTGTAATTGTTGCTCACGTGTCAATTTACATTATCACTGGATATAAAGTCTATTTAATATTTCCATTAAAAAAAAAATCAATGATTGGTCTATGTGAATTGGGATTAACTTAAGAAGTCAACTAAGCATAGTATGGATGTAACTTGTAATTTTATGTTAGCGAGAGAAAAATAGGGAAAATGAAGCATTTGCATCGTGGTGGCGGAATTTGCGGAAAACGGCGGATATTCAACTTCAAAATATATAAATAAATAAAATGTTATAGAGTTCAGTACTATAAAGCTTGAAACAAAAGCAATATACTGTAATTGTACCATTTAAACAAAAAAATTACCATTTTACACATTTTGTGATCAGATTTAGCTATTGCTATGGCTCATTTAAGACTTTAATATTAAACTGTAAAGGGATAAAATGGTGAATTCGTACCGTAGCACCTTTAGGACAATTCTTGCCGGACTTTTTGCAAGACCAAAGAGAAGCTCCTTGAGCGTCAAGAACTCCACCGTAGACGGAGAGGCCGTCGAGATGCTGGAAGAAAATCCAGTAGTTCTGATTACCGATGACCCGATAATCCGATGGAGCCACAAGTGTACCTTGGATACGGAACGTGACGGACTTGCGTTTACACTTGGAACCATCAAAAACAATGCTTCGTACTAAAAACCGTCCCTTAGGGACCACAATTGTGACCGGCTTGACGGAGGCGCATGCTTTGGTCCACACGGCGGTTAAGGCCTTGGTCGAGTCGGTTTTGCCGTCGGCCTTGGCTCCGTACGAGAGGATATTGTAGGTTTGAGCTAAGGACGATGAGATCGAGATGAGGAAAAGAAGAACTATGAGAAGTGAAGAAGGCATTGTTTTGAGAGAGATAGAGGGAGGAGTTGAATAATGATGGTGGAGTGTGTGGGATTTGAAACGGTTTAGTTGAGGGTATTTATACTATTGCGTATGTAATTAAAGGGTTTTATTTATTCGAATTTATATTTCTTATTATTATGTGGTTTTAATCTTTTGTTTTTCTTTATGTTTTTAGTATTTTCAGACCTTAAATTTGTATACGTGTGAAAAAGGGCCAAGCAATTGAGAACATGTTTTTCAGAATATTACAAGTTATAGGTTCGAAAAGTCTGTGCGATGTCGGTTGTTTAACTTCTTTTCTGTTTTGTGTACTGAACAAAAAAATAGATTGTTTATTTATAGATAAATTGGTAGATCGGTTATTGTGAGCAAATGATCATTTATATACGAGGATCATCTTCCTAAATCCTGTGTCCCTCTAGCCTCTAGGCCACTATTAGTCGTTATGCAAACCTTTGAATAAATATTGGAAAACAAAAGCTGAACTCAAAATACAATTTAAGAAAACCAAAATACAATTTTTCCATGAATTATATAATTTCACCGCGTAAAAGTTCACGGGTAGATTTTGTTCGACTAGATGTTTACGATTAAAGTGTTCATACATAAACTTCTGTTGTGTTCAAATTATATAACTGAAAAAGCAAGTGGAACGGTCAGGGAAATGGCAGGCATGTTGATGGCAAGGAACATGATATCAATGCATGTGACGACGTCAATTGGGTAGTAACCGATTTTGCTTTGATTGTCTCATAGACAATCAATAAAGCGTTACACGATCCTCATCATTATTCAGAACCAATGCAAGGACTTTACGGATCCATGCATATTTATTTACAATATAAAACAAATTCAGGAAAATAATGTACGGGACATACGGAGCTAAACACGAGTGGGAAACGTGACAAGTGGAGGAGAAGCCGGAGAAGAATTTGGCCAATAATATCGTAAGGATTTCGAGGTTTTTTTTTTTGAGAAAAGGCATAAGGATTTCGAGGTTGATGGATGATAATCACATGCATGGCAACGATTCAGAAAAATGTGATGTTTGTTAAAAGACAACACATTTATTGCCGCATGCCGTACTATTAGGATCAAGAAAAGTTAATTAAAGTATGCTGAAATTAAACCATATACTAAGAAGAAGGTTATCCTATAATGTTGAGTTCATGTCGTATAATTAGGATCAAGAAAAGTTAATTAAACCATACAAAGAAGCATGTTCTGTATAATGCTAAGTTCTTGTCGTATTATTAGGAAAGTTCATCAAACTATAAGAAGAAGAATGTCCTATAATGTTGAGTTCATGTTTCTCCTTTGATTCAAGTTTCAAACATAATATTGATTGTAAACGCCTAAAAGGTCGACCTATAATTAGAGATTTAGAGTAGTCATAATATTCTATTACATTCCAAGAATTCTGGAGAGATATTATTGTCATTTTTTTTTTTAAAGCGACCAATCCATTTAACGGTGCTTGAAAACAATCTGTAATATGATATTTTGAACTTATGTTAGTTCCATGTTTTCAGAACTATACAATATACTATTCAAACTATCTTTATATATTATTAATTGAGAAGTACATTCTAATGTTTGGATACAAGAATTAGAGAAACATCTATTTGGATAGAAGAATAAATGGAAACAAAAGTTGTTTGGATATAAGAATAAGAGAAAAATCTATTTGGATAGAAGAATAAATGGAAAAAATTGTTTGGATACAAGAATAATAACTTAAAATAAACCGATGGTTTAGAAAACTTCCGTTTTCCATCTCTTAAAAATCTGCAAAAAAAAAACTTAACATAATCTAACGATAATTCCAAATCAATAGAATATGCTTTTTGGATTTTCGGGTTTTTATAGACAAGTTCGGGTTTGGGTGAAAATCTGAGACATAATTTTATAGAGATATATATAGAGATATAGAAATTGTTCGGGTTTCTTTGAAAATTTCTGTTCGGGTTAGGTTCAATTTTTTTTTTCAGTTTAGGGTTTTCCGGATTTTTTAGATTTCTGGTTTTCGGGTTTAGATATATTAAAAAAATTGAGTATTTTAAAATTTTGATTAGGTATTGGGGTCGGGTTCCGGGTGAAAAAGTTTCCAGATTTTTTTTGTTCAGTCAGGGTTTTCGGGATTTTTTTGATTTCGGATTTTCATGTTTAGACCTATTAAAAAAGTTTGGGTTTTTAAATTTTTTGATTAGGGTTTTTTGTCGGGTTCGGATTTAGGGTTTAAATTTTCTACACAAAACAACAACGTCACACCGCACAAACGTGCGGGTACTCTACTAGTTTTAATTAATACGACAATCTAAAATGTATACATGATTGGTGTCGATTGTCTAGGGATGAAAGGAAGAGATTCCGGATGGTTGGTCGCTTTTTAGTTTACTTTATAGATCGATCTAATTTACTTTACCCACAAAAAAACAAATTTGGATTTAACATGTTGAACTACTTATTTCGAATGGCTTAGTGTGCTCTATGTTCATAGATTATTTTAAAATAACTAAGAAGTTTTGGTCTCACTACTCATGATATCTTTCTAAGTTTCAAAGATATGATAACTTAGAGTCTTAGAGTCACAACTAGTGTATGAATTATAGATTTACTTTACAAGATATGATAACTTAAAGTTATAGAAAAGGACAAAATTCAACCGGTTATATTACATTGTACGCTAGATCAATACTCGATGGTACAATGAATCCGTGGCTTTGCGAGTAATTTGCAAGTAAGATGTGTACACAGTACACTTTTGACATTACACAGAGAGCTTCCTTTTGTTAGATTTTTATTGATCGCAAACTTAGGCAAGATGCCTGAGTTCTCTCTCCGTGTGCACGATAATTGGAAAGTTTATGGACTGAGCCACGTCTTCTAAATGGGCCTCAATCACATTATTTAACTGAAAATGAAATATTGCAAACCAAAAACATTTATAAAAGAGGGAAAAAATCACTAAAAAAAACTAATCTCATATAGTGAAATTAGATAGATAAAATCTAATCTAGTATAATGATATCAGTGTCATGGAAAGATAACAGAAAGAAGGAAAAGCTGGCACTCAGTTTATAAATACCATTTGTCAAATATAAAAGGAAACGAAAGATAGACAAATGAAATTGATGGAAGGTATTGTAATCACCAAACCACTACCAAACCCATAAACCTCCCAACTTCCTCCCACACATAACAAGAAAAGCCCTCTTCTTCTTTTTCTCTTTGCTTTTGGTTTTCTTCTTCTTCTTCTTTCTTCAAGAATCACACATACACAGAAGAGAGAGATTAAAAAAAAAAACAGAGAGCAAGAAAGAAAGAAAAGAGAATAAACAATAAGAATATAATCAAATGGATGGTTTGATTCCGTTGGCGTTTAAGGCTATGAAGAAAAACCGAACTCGCCGGCGTTATGAATGTCTCTCTTCCTCCGGCGGCACTACGAAAGAATCTTACGACGACTCCGATTTCTTCCCCTTCTCCGCAAAATCAGATAACTCAATTGTCTCTCGACCGTCTTCGACCTTTGATCATGTAGAGCTGAAAAACCGTCACCGCCGTGGATGGTCGGTTGGAGATTTCTCTTCGATGTCTTCTCGGGAAGGAAGACGATCCGGTGGCGAAGGCGGAGATATTGGTTTTTCTCCGTCGCGGCGAGGACAGCTTATGAGGAACAGAAGCCATAGTTTGTTCTCTTGTGTCTCAGGTGAATGATTTATCTATCCAAAAAGTTTAAAATCTCAGCTCAATGAACCTTTAAACACAAAAAGCTTTCATCACAACTTATTTTTGTCTTGTTTTGTAATTGTTTGTTAAAATGAACCGTTAAACAAAAAAGCTTTTAGTATTCCATCTTAGTTTTGCCTTATTTTTGTAATTTTTGTTACAAAGATCTGAAAAAAAATGCAGATTATGTTCTTCTTGTGATATTCCGATGTGGATCTTGTAAAGTTTTTGGGGGGGTTTGTTTTGTTAAGTTATGCTTATTGGGGAATAATATATAAAACTAAAACTTTAGTGGGCGAATAACGAAACAATTTACTATTTTCCAAAGCTATTGGTGACCTAATACAGTTGACTATACGCTGCATCGTACACGGAACACGGTGTTAGTTTGAAAATGCGTAAGAATAACGTGTCCTAAAAAAATCTACTGGTTGGCTGCTTGAATAAAAAACTTTCCTAAAATAACCCTGCTTGGCTGCTACGGTACTATTTACTGTCTGGTTGTGTTGTGCCCAAAATACGCCATAAAGTCGATTGATAAAAAATAGTCATGTAACTTGGAAAATTCACCTCAAACTCCATTGAATAATGTAATTTTGTAAATTTTTGATCCTCTTCTTGTGTTCACAGTAGGTATTTAAGAGACGTAATTAACATGCAAAAATTAAATTTTTAATTCGAGCGAAAAATGTTGTTTTAGATTCTTTTGACCTACTATACATGTATTGTACATACACAAACACACCATACGGCACACGTATAATAACTGTTTGCTTTGATATAGTCTGAACCGGCAACTGGATTAAGAATTCGTCTGAATAAACTGGAAAATTATAAGTCAGTCTTTTTAAATGGAATCTACTTGACCCGCAATAAATATAAATCATATGGAACTCAACAACTATATACACATCAAAGAATTACTAACCACACAGAAAAACTTTAAGACTTGTTTCGTTGACTTTTCTTTCTGGTCTACAACTCCACCATCATCAGCAATCCATCCACCAAATGCAATTAGTCTTAAGAGAGTGACCACTGATCGTTATTTTAACACACCAAGATTTACCTATTTTCTTTACATTTGATATATCATTGTATCATAAATCTTTCTCTGCACAATACCCACGAGGAACTAATTAAACCTATTAAACAACTTTTTGGCTTTGTTCTGATTCAGTAACTACAATAACAAGATTCTTTTAGACGAGCTAATTATAACCTGCGACGACTGCAAAAAGAACAAAAATAATTCAAGAGATTAGAGAAGTTACAAACCTGGATTTTATAATTAAAATCCCTAAGAGTCTTTTCAATTATTTCTTCTCATGCGTTAGGTGATGCAAGTACTTCTTTAGCTGCTTTGGCGATATCAAAATCCTACCCAAAAAAAAAATATGCTAACTAAAAACACGATATAGATTTCAAGAGTCTATGCAAAACCACGAAAGCGTTTGTTGATGGTCATCTAAACGAATCGATCAACAAACGAGGATGATCTATATGCATAGATGTCAATCAACAAACACATTCAAGGTTTGCAAAAGGAAAAGAAGAAGAAAAAAAACGCTATAATGTTCACTGAAGTTAAAGATGTATAAAAACAAGTTTGGGAATGTGCAAGTACAGACAAGAACACGAATCCAAACAAGAATATTCTATGGATATTCTTAACTTTAGCATATGCTTTGGAATAAACCCTCCGAGAGAGATTTCCTACTGGCTAGCATGATGATATGAAGCCACTAGAAGTAAAAGAAAATTTCGAAACTTGTTCTCATGGAATCGATTAATCAATGCCTGAAAATGTTCTTAAAATACTACTACTATGGCCTATTCAATGCAAGAATAGACAAAAAAAAACGAAAAAACTGTCTTATATTCAAATGTGACATCTAACTTGTCGTCAAGCATTTCAAATCTTGATCCATCCCTATCAAAGAGTCAACAAAACCTCTTTGACTGATCTCCCCATCATCAATCTTGTAGCTACTTGAACAACAACAACAAATATATATAGATGCTGTAAACTATAACATGCTCAGCCCACGATTAGATGATGTATGTAAAACTAAGATACAATCACGTTGTCTCATTACAATCTCAAATGAATAAATAACGAGCTATATAAAATCAAATCTCCATTTTACCAAAAAAAAAAAAAAAATCAAATCGGCCCATGATCAGATGTCGTTAAGGCCCAATAAGGAGCGGAAATGTGAGGGGTTGTTATTGTAAACAAGATAATAAATTAGTCCAATTTTGCAAATTCGCAAAACATTTCGAGGGCTTCCACTAACGAAAGACGAAAAAAAGTGTCGGAGGTGCGAGACGGTAAAGGTTGCTACTTTCAAGTTTCAAGTCATTGCCTAAATCCCTTAAACCCTAAACCAGCCTCCTCTCTCCTCTCTCTCTCGGTGTTCAATCTCAACTCTTTCAATGGAGGAGGAGCTTCGTGTTCGTCTCAATGATCATGCGGTCACAAAGATTTTCCCCGTCAGACCAAAATCGACGGCGAAATCTCTCTCCGGATCGGAGACTCCCGATTCCCGATACTGGTCCTCCTTCAAGCCTCACCCTTTACCCAATCTCGTCTCCTCCGTCGCCGCCTTCGCCTTCTCCCCGGTCCACCCTCACTCCTTCGTCGTCGCTAACTCCGCCACCGTCTCCCTCTTCTCCTCCCACACGCTCTCCGCCATCCGCCGATTCTCGCTCCGAGATGTCGTCTCCTCCGTTTCTTTCCGTTCCGACGGCGCTCTCTTCGCCGCGTCCGACCTCTCCGGCCTCGTCCAGGTCTTCGACGTCAAGGAGCGAATGGCTCTCCGTAGCCTCCGGTCTCACAAGGCCCCAGCCCGATTCGTCAAGTATCCGTTTCAGGACAAGCTCCACTTGGTATCCGGAGGCGACGATTCCGTAGTCAAGTACTGGGACGTCGCCGGAGCAACCGTGATTTCAGATCTGTTGGGCCACAAGGACTACGTTCGGTGCGGTGACTGCTCTCCGGTGGACGACTCGATGTTCATAACAGGCTCTTACGACCACACGGTGAAGGTGTGGGATGCGAGAGTCGACAAGTCGAAATGGGTCGCCGAGATTAACCACGGCCATCCGGTGGAGGACGTTGTGTATCTCCCGTCCGGTGGGATGATTGCGACGGCGGGATTGAACAGCGTGAAAGTTTGGGACTTGATCGGAGGAGGGAGGTTGGTTTGTTCGATGGAGAGCCATAACAAGACTGTGACGTCTCTGTGCGTTGGGAGGATGGGATTGGGGGAAGCAGCTGAGAATCGGCTCGTGAGCGTTGCTTTGGACGGTTACATGAAAGTGTTTGATTACGGGAGAGCGAAGGTGACTTACTCCATGAGGTTTCCAGCTCCGCTTATGTCGGTGGGGATCTCTCCGGATGGTTCGACTCGGGTGATTGGAGGGTCTAATGGAATGTTGTTTGCTGGGAAGAAGAAGGTGAAGAGAGAAGAGAAGGAGAAGAGTTTGGTGAGTGTTTGGAGTGTGAGGAGCGAAGTGGATGAGAGGAGGAGGAGGGCGTTGAGGCCGTCGAATTTCAGGTATTTCCAGAGAGGGCAGACCGAGAAGCCGTCGGAGGATGATTTCTTGGTGAAGGGGAAGAAGAGAGTGAAGCTGACGAGGCATGACAAGCTGTTGAAGAAGTTTAGGCATAAGGAGGCGCTGGTGTCGGTTTTGGGGGAGAAGAAGCCGGCGAGTGTGGTGGCGGTGATGGAGGAGTTGGTGGCGAGGAGGAAGCTGGTGAAGTGCGTGGCGAATATGGAGGGAGGAGAGCTGGGTTTGCTGCTGAGTTTCTTGCAGAGGTACTCTACGGTGCAGAGGTACTCTGGTTTGTTGATGGGGTTGACGAAGAAGGTTTTGGAGACGAGAGGTGATGATATTAAGGGGAAAGAGGAGTTTAAGGGCCTTTTGAGGAACTTGAAGAGAGAAGTGAATCAGGAGATGAAGATTCAACACTCTCTTGTGGAGATTCAAGGTGTTATGGCTCCTTTGATGAGAATTGCTGGGAGAAGATGAATAATTTTACTCATAAGTTTTGTTTGCTTCTTTAATTAAAGTTTTGTTTTTCTGTTATAAGTAAGCGTAGATCACTTTGATGTCATTGTGTCTCTGATTTACTCATAGCCATTTTCCGTATGAACAATTTGCTTTTGGTTTTGAACCTATAATATAAGCCTATAAGCTGTAACCAAAGCTAGCATATCTTTACTAATTCCAAGTCTAATCAGATAGAAATTCAGATTTTCAATCTGTAAGGCTTTGAATATCGGAACAGAAGACAATAACAATAAAGGTTTTCAACTAGAACATCGTCATACAATGCAGAGTTTTCTTTTGTGTATACCAAGGGAAAGCAACAAAAGCAAGTGGAAGCCAATTAGCTAAACATGAAGTTGATAGATGATTTGCTTTGGTATATCTTGTAACTCTTTTAGCTTCAACATCTTGGTCAATGCCACTGAGGGGCTTTTGCAGGCCAAAGCTTGGGGATTTGTTTCATCGCATGCTACCCTCTCTCAAAACATCGATCATGTTATAGATCCGCTTCTCTGCTTTAGACCGGATCTACAACAAATTATAAAATGTGGTTTTTCATCAGATTTACAGATTATGAATGCACAATATTTAATTCCTTTGAGACAGTTTTGAAGAAGAAGATGTTAGATGTCATACCTTCTTGGCAAGGAAAAGCACAGCATCAACAGTACCCTCAGCGTATATTGATCTTCCGCAAACATTGTGTTGGAACTCAAAGGATACACTGCAAGAAAGGGGGAAAAAAGAAGTGATGTTACAGACAAATCTGTTCACAGCTAGTAAGGAAGAGTAAAAGAGAAACAATGCATTACGTCTTATCTGGTGATGTCAAGTGATAAAGATGGAAAGCATGACCCAAGATATGCTCCTCCGGAACACCAACTATCTCCATCTGCTCCTTAGGATCTCTAACCAATTGTATCTGGTTTCAAAAGTAAGCAAAATGCAATATGAATGGTCTCGTTGAGGATCATGAGTACACATTTTACTAGAAAGAACGATAAAACACCTGATCCATGTCATAAGAGACGCCCAATTTCTGGAAGCAAGAAATAACAGCTTTAGCGGTACCAGATGCATCCAGTTTACTTGCTTGATGAGACTCCATCACCTATATAGAGCCAAATCAGAATCAGCTATAAGATAAATACCTTTTACATGAATACACTCAGAATTCAAAAGGAGATACCTCCAAGGAATAACCAGCAAAGGCACCCGGAAACTGCTCAGACATGATTTCCATGGCTGCAAGAAACGCAACAACCTAGTGGACCGACCAACAAAACCAAAGATATTATGTCACAAAGGATAACACTTTTATAACACACACTGAGTAGTACAAGTAAGTAAGTACCTGTTTACCCATCTGCGGGGAAATCACAGCATAAATCTTGGATTCATCAACAGTTTTATACAACTTTGTCCTGTCTCCTCCAGTTGTCCCCATCACGAAAGGAACTCCTACTTTGCCATACAGCTCTGCGTTATCTGCATTTTTGCACACACACGAATCAACTATCTGTAAGCGAACAGAGTCTATGCATGATTACAGAAAATAGGAGCTAGTAGATAGATTGTACCATTTACTGCAGAGGGAATTGTGTAGTCAACAACAATTAGTTCTGGATACTTGTCAAACACCGAAGACAGGACCTTTTCTCTTTCAGTAGGACCATGCACGAGAATCTCCTTCCCACAGACCTCAACTCTCTGGCCAGCTTCTTCAGCAGATCCAAATGATGCAGGAACTATATTCACTCCTGCTGAATCTGCCGCTTTGATCACAGCTTTCCCCATTTTGCCACTACATCCATTCACCTGAAGTATACACAGAGACAACGACTTAGCTTGATCCCACAATTACACTCTCACAAAGTTTACTCCTTTACGTAAATTTGGCCCTAAAGGTTGCTATACAAAAACAACAACTTTCCGGGAAATGACAATCAATCTCAGTCTCACAATTTAAAGAGTGATTGGGAAATAATCAGATACCATGATGGATATGCCGTGACCAGGAGGAACAGACTTTCCGGATTCCGCCGCCGTCGCCATTGACAAAACCACCGGATAACAGCGTTTCCCTTTGGCCGTGAAACTAACTCGGCCTTTAACGCCGATCACAGGCATTTGACTCGTTGTAGAAGAAAACGAGAAATGGGCATGTTGAGGCCGATGAAGAAACACATTGGATGTCGACATTAGCCTGTGATCAAAATCCCAAACAAGACAAAGAAAAATGATTTCTTTTTCAGCAGATTCTCTTAAGGATCCTCATTTTCATCAAAAAGCAATGCCGGAAAGAGAGTGGAACCAGTTTAGAGAGAGATGTTACCCATTCGCCGCCATTTACTTTCCGATTCAAAGCTTCCACTTGGTCCGATCGACGAGAGTGAAGTCTAATTTCAAACGTTTGTCTGAATTAAACTCGACCGGCGAACGTTGAACGGTAGAAGTCTAGGGTTTTAGACATTTCCCATAACCGGAGTTTCCAATTTAATTTATCGTCAAAACCGGATTCTCTCTATCAAAACCGAAATTTGTCTTTATCTAATGGTCAAGCAAGTTTTGTAAACAAAACATAAACTAAAATTATGCCAAATGGTGGTGACATCTCTCAACTTCAAATATCAGTTGAGAGATACTTAAACATCTTTTTAGACTCTTTCTAACATATAAACATTGAATTGTTGGAGCTATTGTTAAGAAAATGCTAGTTTAAACCGAAAATCTGGTGTAATCTATTCATTAGGATAAATGCAATGAACCCAGTGACATCAGTTTTTTTTTCTCATGATTCGTTTAATTTCCCTTTCAGTCTTGGATTCTTAATTAACTTAGCTTTATCAGATACAAAGCTAAACACATAAAAGTATACCATTCTTGTCTTTATCACAAAGAAATAAGGGAGACACACGCTTCTTTTTTTGCTATGATGCTCTGAACCTAATCATATTAACTTTGGATAGCAAATTACGGAAATCCTTAAACACTTTTCAATTAATTTATTTCTCGCGATAACATCACTTATGAAAACGACCAATCTCTCTATTAGACCAACCACTTAAATGTTCCGCAGCTATTAAATTACAGATGCTTGTCGGGGAGAGACGATCTTTCATTTTAAAATAACTTGGATTAAATTTCCACAAGAAAACCAAATATTTTTGTAGGAAACCAAATACGATGAATATTAATTAGGCAAGTAGGTTTGGTCGAGGCTCGAGCGATAATGCATTGAATCAAAGTGAAAGAGCCACGTGACGTTACATGTGCCGTTCGATCCTCAATGTCTCACAGAGTCATAGCCTTACTTCTTGCAAACCAACCAGATTATATTTCCACCAAACTATACTTTTTCTAATACATAATGGAACAGTATTATTGATTTGAAGAAAATCGGGGACGTGGTGAAGGCTGACCAGATGGACCTTGCTGTTGATAATTAGACCAAGGCATATGTCTATGCATATGGACTGTCGAAGACTACATGTTTTATGTAGATAAATGGTTACAAATATAATATTCTCTTATGTTAGCTAGACAATAAAAATATTAAAACCAAAAGACAGAGGGAATGGGAATAAAATGATATACTTTTTTTTAATTATTATCTCTTATTTATTTCTTGAACATTGTTGGAGGTCCACTGGGACATTCAATCCGAAGGTTTGCGGTGTTCAAGGCAATAACCATGCATGGGTTGCCAATACTTGCCATACATACACATGTAACACATCTACATCTTCACTATCTACTCATTGTCCCTCAAAAGAAATATTACTTGTTTGTTTATGCTGAGGAGATCGATTTCTTCTTCTTTTTTTGGTCAACGAGGAGATTCATTTTCACATCCCTAAATATATGATCTTCATCATATCTATTGAGTAGGTCTAGAAACTAGGGAAGATCTTTTCAGTATTAATTTAGGGTATGCTATCCATGCAAAAATACTTTGTTGGTACACGCCAAAGAATTTTATACTTTTAATAACTTGTCTTTTATGTATTGTTATTTGTTAATATGACCTAATTAAAGTAACATTGCACAATTTAATTGAATTAATGTGAATAACAAGTGTTGTGGTCTTTGGTAATCTATCAATTCCCTGAACTAATAATCGGCTTTGATAATCCAAAGGCCACAAGAAAAAGAAAACAAAGAAACCACTTGACGCTGACTCTGAAGGCTCTCCCCATGCATGTTTCTCAATTCACTGAACCATGTGTACACATTAAAAAAATGATTTCCGACTCTGTTCTTTATCATTGTACATGTTTAATTACTAGCTCTAAACCCAGAGAAAGAAGATTGTGCAAATAAGGAAGCAAGGAGAAAAGTGAAAAACTCTCATTGAAACGAAGAAGAGTTTATATTGAAGTTTAGCTAAAGCCAAAGCCAACAAACTTCTAACTAGAATTCAACTGAGCCAAACCGAAACTGGTTTGAGTGTTTGATAACTTCGCTTTACATTAAAGAAAAAAACGAGACTTAAAGTAAAGCATAAATTTGGCCCAACATCTCCCACTAGAACAAATACATTCACCATATGAAGTGCCTTGGAGAAGAGCAACACCATGGGTCCTGATCGATCCACAAACATAGACACGATTATTGGTAGGTATGATAATTAAACGAATCTCCTAGTCGCGTCAATCTTTCTGTGATCAAAAACAAATACTGATATTCGAAGTAAGAAAAACAAAAAAAAATCTTTATTTACTTAGAATCACACAAATTCCAATAATGTCTTAAAGTTTTAGGAGAGGTAGAAACAGTAAAAATTCCACATATGAACGATCCAAAGATTTCTCTGTTTACATTATAGTTTTTTTTATTTCCAAGGATTACACTAGTATTATACTTACTATAACCGCTCTTAGTCAAACCCATACTTAAAGATTCTAGAACTCATTATTTTAACATTGCTTCCATGTCAGCCAATAGGCTAACTCCAAGGAGATACTAGCTAATATGCTTACGTCATGTGTATGCTAAAAAATAGATAGTCCAGGGGAGAAGAACCTTGTGATTGTGGAGGAAGACTAGGCCACACGAAATATATGTATACTAAATTCTCAAAAAAACAAAATCAAAATTCAAATCTTCTAAAATCAGCAACTTGCCTCTCACATTATAAAAAGAGAAGTTTCTCTTTTTCTTCTTTTCAACATATTGGGAAATCCCTAAATTCACTGAACCCTCCCCATATTCTCTGATCTTCTCCACCTCCTCCTTATTAATAACTCGTCTTCCTCATTTGCCACTAGTAGTTTCATACACATTCAAGTTCAGACCAAACACATCTTCTCTCGTCTTCTTCTCGCATAACGGCTTACAGGTACTTTCTTTCCCAAAAAACAGAGGAACAACAAATGTTTGAGTTTCTGTATTTACTTATTCGGGTTCTGTTGTCTCTATGATTTCTTCATAACCATTTTCCTAACCAAAGCATCGCACCCATTTGTTTATGCAGCTCAATTTAGATCGCATCTACCGGAAAAAAAAAAGCTTCCTCTTTTAAATCTGTATCGCTGAGTTAACTCGTCGAGGAACTCGGATTCATCTGCATTCTCGGTTTCTGGATCTTGGGTCATCGTCTCGAATTCGTCACCGATTGCTTCGATCAAGCTGCATTGGTTAACCACAAACTTTAAAAAAAGGGCTCATTGGTTTTGCTTGCATTTGAGTTAAAGAAAAAAATCAGATCTTTCCTACAATTTCTCATCGAAATCCAGATGATTCGCGAAATCCCAAACTTGCAAAAGGATATCATGAACATCCAAGACCGTTATCCAAACAACCGAGCCATGGACGTCGGAAGAAACAGTCGGAAAAACACCAGCAAGCAAGAATTACGTCGGACTTTCTCGGCGCAGAAAAGGTTGATGATTCCGGCGAGCTATTTCAGTATAGAGTCTCTGGTTCTGCTGGTGGGCCTAACGGCGTCTCTGTTAATCCTTCCGTTAGTTTTGCCGCCGTTACCTCCGCCTCCGTTTATGCTCCTTTTGATTCCCATTGGGATTATGGTCTTACTCGTCGTTCTTGCCTTCATGCCTTCTTCTTCTTCTTCTTCTTCTTCTTCTTCCTCTTCTTCTAGTGCCAAAGATGTAACTTACACTTTTATGTAAATCTGTTATTACTGTATCTGATTATATCTTTAAATTTTGAGCTGTGTTATTCACTTGATAAAATATTTCATTTGTAGTTTTGTATAACTAATTACGGTAAATCTCGAATTACACTATTAATATCTATACTATTAAAGTAGAGGCACAAAATAAGGATTCAACCTTTCAAAAGAGCCTATCCCTGTTTCCAAACACTCCTAAACCCGGAATTAACACATGAAAAAACCCGACCCATCTATGAAAAACAACTCGCGGATCCTTCCAAGTCTAACTTAAATCAAACCGGAGAAACACTTAATTTTCGGGTGTCAAAAATCCAAATAACCGGAGGCGAATCAAATAACCGGGTATTAATGACTTGGGTTGGGTTCGTTAGGGAATCAATGAACGAAAAATCTGCAAAAGAATTCCAAAAATATCGTTAATTAATTGTGCATTGAATATGCAGAATCAACAATATCACTAACAAACTTGGAAAATTCAAGTTTTAGAGTGTTTCACGGATAATCTCAACTCAGTTTAAAAATTCGTGCCATTAATTCCTATGTTCAAAGAGATTTGATTAGATACTCTTATATTATATTTTCCTAAATTTCGGAAACTATCAAGTTAAAGCTTTCATCAAATCAAATCTTTAACCTAATCGTTTTAGTATAAATAGACCTCCCTCTAGAGCCTACCAAATACAAAAGAAGCAGAGCATAAAACTATATTTGATTCAATTTTAATGGCGGCTTATTTTTGTTTAACATACCTTGATGCCTTTTTTTTTCAGGTGGACGAGTCCATACACGAATCCAAGTCAAGCTTCTTCATGTTTGGAAGCAATACACGGCAGAGGCTGGACATACATTGGAGATGATTCTGACAGACAAAAATGTAAGATTAGGTTATAAGAATCTAAAGTCAAACATGCTTAATCTCTTTATAAACTATATTATGTTAAAGATGGTTATTGTGTGCTCCAAACTACAACTAACAATGTGTTTTTGTTTTTTTCGTTTGATTGTGACTAGAATCTGATGAGTAGCTGAATTGGCATGATTGTCATGATGCAAGGTTTGTAAATTTTTAATCACCATTGACCCTTGAATACTTCAATATACTAATATTTATTAGATGCTAATCCTTCTCTTAATGTTGAGAATCTAAGTTAATTGTCTTCGTTCTTGAAAGAAATTAAAGTGTGGGTCAGGTACAACATTGGAGATAAACGTCATCATTTGTGGGTTAATACATGCTTACAATTTCTAATATAGAATCAAGTATGTTTTGTAGGCTATGAAAATATATGCTTCATGTAACAAAACATACCTTAACTTCCTGTTGGCGAGTGGGCATCGAGACAATACAGACCAACTCACCATGTTAACAAGATACCGTTGTGTCTGATTTAAATTTCACAATAAGAAACGTAACACATGGCAAAGGCAAAGGCAAATGAAAAGAGAAACAAACGAAGACTGCATAATAGAAAAATCGCATAATGACTCATGATTAATGATAATGAACAAAGAGGGAATTTTCATCCTACTAAGTACTAAGATATCGAGAAATTCTCAGACGAAAAAAGTTTAACAAAAGAACATATGAGAAAATCAGTACTATTAAAAACGAAACACTTAAGACACATCGAGATCATTGTTATAAGAGGAAAATTTCTCTCCATAAGCATCATCAGGCTCAATACCGAAGACATCAAACATCAAGATTTAAGACATAGCCAAGTATGAAGAAACAAAGAAAAAAAAAACAGAAAGATGAAGAAAAGCTGAAATAGCGCAAGCAGCAAATAAAAAAAGAATCAAACTCGCATATTAAAGTTTGAAATCACTCACGACATTAAGTTGGTGATGGTGTAAATTAAAAAATTCTCAACAACTTAATTGGAACTATGCTTTTGTCTGATGTTATAGGTTATGTACTTCATATGGAAGACACATAACTGTCCAAGTACAAAGAGAAAAGAGAAGCGGAAGTTAAGAGTTTGTTGTAATATACACTGAGTAAAAATAGTTTCATGAAATTTTTAAACTGAACCAGTATTTTGCGTTTACTTCATTTCATTAACCCATGTAACTAAAAACAATAGAGGTGTCTACAAAACCTTTTTTAGCATAATATTTCTAGAAACCTGTTAATATTTATATATTACATTCAAATCATATGCAAATCAGTGGATAACTCGATACTATACCAATAAAACATTCTACAGACTAACTGATCTAAGTTAATACTCATATTTCTACTTTAGCTTTTATGGTTAAGCTCGAGTTTAGTAACTAACTTTTTCGATGTTCAATCATTAGGGAGTATGCTGAAGAAGCTCTGTCCCATATCAAGTAGCACGCCTTTGACCTCCAAAATTGTTATACTAGAGTCAATTTGTGACATTAGCTATGATTTACAAAATTTCAGAGCATGGAAGAATAAAGTCTTACTGGAAAGAAACAATAATGGCTTCAGTATATCATTTCAAGAATTCTCTGGACGACGTTAAAGATACCCAAACACCTCAGAGAGACCTCTAAAGTAGTCACAACAAAGTAGGTTTCTATGCAATCAAGAATTCTTTGGTTCTAGAAATATTTGAAACCTTTATAGGTTTGATAAAGTAGGAACCATTTCAGTTTTCTATCAAATATGAAAGATTCAGTATGGACTAATTGAGATATTATGCATACATTTCTTGAACTTGATGAGAGTTGGTTTATATGCGATCACTAGAGCTGCATCATATCAACACCCTTATAACAAAGAGTTTTAGGTTGCCATAAATTATTGACTGATAAATCTGGAGGGATCAAGGACTAAATGGTTATCTATGTGAAGATTATGCAGACCAACTTTTTGAGGAATGCAAGCAAGCTGATGATCAAACACATGATCTCAAATGTTTCTTTCGATGAGGTACTTTTATTGACTAAATAAAATGTCAAATGTTTGCAAAATATTCTTTCTACCATACTAAAATGTCATAGGTTTCTTTTGTCAAGAGGTTGGCAATTTTAAGCTTTCACAGTTTTCTGTCACCAAGAGTCTTAACATCCAACAATAGATCCACTCTTCGATAACAAGAATCTATCACACAAACAAACACAGAAAAATCATTTTCAGAAAAGACAAAGAAAATGGTTTTTTATTTTCAAAGCATCAATCACATTACGAGCACATAAATAGCTAACTAAAAACTACAATCAGTGAGAGATAAACACACACCAACAATCTAAACCATCTTAACAGGTGAATAAATAAATCAATGCATAGCCAAATTTATAACATACCTTTCGCTCCATGAGAAGAATCAGAGGTTGCGCTACATGGTGCGAAACCCAGACGAATCATGACTCTATTGCCGAGGTCCTTGGCAACATAAGGTACCTCCGACGGAGAAGAAACTGAGAGCCGCCTGTTGCTCAAACCAGAACCTGCAATTCCTGTTTCAAAAGACAAAAATTAGAAGCGGAATCGACAAGAAACTAAAGGTTGTTTCGGAAGATAGATTGAGAATGAGGTTAAGGCAACTACCTCCATTTTTCCCAAAGCCTGGGGAGTCCCATTTCGAGCTTCGCCGGAAGCTAAGAAGAAACATAAACAGGGTATGAGTTCTCTGATTTCGCATGCAAGGAGCAATCGAAAGATTGCTTCGGGAAAAGGAAATGGCTGCATTGGCTGGAGGTCGGAGTCGCAAGGGCCAAGGCTGCTGGAGATAGATCCGCTTATGATTTCTCCCTCAGCTCATGCACAATACACAAAACACAATCACATGAGCCAATAAAAAAACCCAGTAAACCCATTTCAACCAATCCGCAAATCCACTGAAACCCATTTCAACAAAATTGCAAAATCTTAAATCAACTGAAAACTCACTTGATTGCCGAGCTTCACCGAGAAGAGAGAAGAGCTTAAGAATCGACGGTGGTGGAGAGAAGTGTAAGAATCGACGGTGGTGGGGAGGAGAGAAGACGGTGGTGGAGAGGAGTGAAGACGGTGAGTCGAAGCTATATCTGATTTTTCACCGATGGAAAAAAAACTCGAGGAAGAAGAAACTAAACGGTGTCGTTTTAGCATAAAGAAAGAACAGGAGTGAAATGGAGTGATAATGGTCAAAATTTGTTTTTTTTGGCTTTGATATGTCTCATATGAGAAAAAAAGATGGATCTAATCAAAAATTGAAAATTTGTGATTTGACTTTAACATGTCTCATGAACAAATTTAAAAATGAAGAGAAAAAAAAAAGGATCTACAAACAAGAGTATCATTTTCTTGACCTAAATTACCAATTTTTCTTTTTTAAAAATGAGCTTTACACTAACACAAAAAATAATGCCAATGGAGACGATTTAGATCTCTTTAATAAAAAATGTCAAAACAATATATAATCTTAGAAATCTAATATTCACAAATTTAACTAACTCAAAGGTTAGTAACATCACGGGTTAGCGCAACATTCTTTTAGATCCGGGTCTTTTCGGAAAAACATAAAGAAAGAACATGACCGATAAAGGTAAAAATTTGTAATATTGACTTTAATATATGTCTCATAGACAAATTTATAAATGAAAGGAAAGAAGTAAATATTGGATTTACAAACAAAAATTTATATGATATCAAATTGAGAATATATTATTTTAAGTGGTCAAGGAGACTTACTAGACTTATTATAAGTTTCTTTTTCTTTTCTTTTTTCATTTTAATTGTACAGAACTACATATTAAATTATTTGATGAAAAATTATTGTTTATTAATGAAACAGCTGATTCGATGGATTCGCCAAATTAATTTCATATCAAAAGACTAGATATCGAATCGAATTGGGATTTGATTTCTCTCATTCCCCCAAGTTGTGCGACTTTTCGTCTTGCGCAAGATGTTAAACAAACGGTGTGGATGCCACAAATGCTGATGTTAATTTTATGGATAGAAAACATGCGAAATGAACTTATCCGTTTTAGGGCATACTCGAGAAGAATTATTACAATCCAAATATTTACCACTTATTTTATCACTTTTCGTCTTATTATTGATTCAATCATTTATTTAATCTAAACTAAAATTAACACCGAATAACTGTGTAACTCAAAAAACTAAAATCTTCAAAAATTATAACATCTCGTGCTTCTCAAGCCAATTATTAAGTTAATTATGTAAATAAACTCAACAGAAATTGCAACAACCCGTGCTTCCGAAGCAGGAATCAGGATCTAGTCTGTATTTTAAAACCTTGATCATTGTGAATTAGAAGCAGGGGTCAGGATCTAGTCTGTATTTTAAAACCTTGATCATTATGAATTACCATCTTTTTCATGAGCTTCGTTTCCAACTTGGCTTTAGTTTATGTTCATAGATGCCAAAATAATCAAGTAGTTGAATAATTGATTTGCCCCAATTATCGTATTCTTATCAAAACTCAAATTTCATCAACCTGAGAAATTTTATGAAATACACCTTTTGAGGTGCAAATTTTCAAAACTACACCTATAGTGTGGAAATTTTCAAAAATACACCTTTTCTCAATTTTAATATATATGTTTGGGTTCACTAATCCTATATTAGGGTTTAGATTTTGGGGTTTAGGGTTTAGATTTAAGGGTTCAATGTTAGATTTTAGGGTTTTGGATTTATATTTTATGGTTTAGAGTTATTTTACTAAATGAAAAAGTGTAGTTTTGAAAATTGGCACCATAGAGGTGTATTTTTGAAAATTTGCATTTCAAAAGGTGTAGTTTTGAAATTTCCCCACCAGTCATTGTTTTTCTCGTTTTTCACGTTTGTTGACTGAAGAAAATTCATAATTTATACACTGCTTGCCTGGTTATGACCAAAATTTAAGCATAGAGAACTATTTCGAATAGACAAATGCAATGCTGTACATAAAAAGCTAAACCGGCCCATGTACAGATGTCGGTAAGGCCCAATAAGGAGCGGAACTGTGAATTTTGATTTGGGAGGTTGTTATTGCAAACAAGATAATAAAGTTGTCCGATTTTTGCAAATTCGCAAAACATCTCGAGGGCTTCCACAAACGAAAGACGAAGAAAAGTGTCGGAGGTGCGAGACAGTTTGTAACTTGTCTACTTTCTTCTTCGTCTGTATTGCTTTCTGCGATTCATCATCGAGTTCGTTTTACGATTAAGTGCGTTGTTATTAAGGTGATCAAACAAATTGAAGATGGCGAGCGAGAACCCTGATGTTGCTGTAGCTCCCGTGGTGAATAATGGCGGCGCCGAATCTTCCAACGGAAAAGGGGAACAATTGGAATCCGAGCTTTCGAAGAAGCTTGAGATTACAGACGTGAATGAAGATGGAAAAGAGGAGAACGACGAAGAAGAAGGAAGCAAAGGTGAATTAATTGATTTTTTTTTTTTTTGGTGTTCTGATTGATCACATGGTTTTGAGCTTCCGATTCTCTAATTCATTTACCCAGTAGGTAGAAAATGAATATTTTTTGCTACCTTTCTGTGTTATTGATTAGTAGATTGTGGAAATTTGGAGTTGTGTAAATGTTAAGTTTATCTTCGTCAAAGGAACTAGCTTTCAGTGATTAGTCTTTGAATTGGTCTTGGGATTTGAAAGTTTTTAGATTTGATCCTTTGTTTCTGAGAATCGACGAGTTTATGTCTGTACTGTATGGTTGATTAATATAATCCTTTTTTTCTTTCTTTCTCTTGTTAGCTGAGGCTTCAACGAAGAAGAAGAAGAAGAAAAATAAAAGCAAGTAAGAGAATGTTTTCTTTCTTTCTCTTTCGTTTCTTCTATGTTGTCAATTTTGGTGGTTGCTTTAAGGATAAGTTTCGATTATGCTGCAGGAAGAAGAAGGAACTGCCTCAACAGACTGATCCACCTTCGATTCCTGTCGCTCAGCTCTTCCCATCTGGAGAGTTTCCTGAAGGTGAAATCCAACAGTATAAGGATGAGTAAGTTTCATTTAACTCTTTTTACTGCCTTGGACAGCGTCTAGGGATAATCTTTCATATGTATATACTATGCTATAGACATACGTTTTGTGGATTTGTATTCTCTTGAACTGGTTGGATTTGCAGTCTTTTTGATGTCAAGACTATTTGTTTAAGGTTTTTGTCTTGATCTCTGTAATGTAGCAATTTATGGAGAACAACATCTGAAGAGAAGAGAGAGTTGGAGCGTCTAGAGAAGCCGATGTATAACTCTGTACGCCAGGCTGCAGAAGTTCATCGCCAGGTTTACTCTCTTTTTTACAATGAAATGTTCCACTGATTATAGTTTTCTGGCGTTTTTTTATACATCCGCCTGAGATTTTGTATGGTGCTAATTTTTCAGGTTCGGAAATATGTCAGAAGCGTAGTGAAGCCTGGAATGTTGATGACTGATATATGTGAGACTCTGGAGGATACTGTTCGTAAGCTGATACAGGAGAACGGTCTTCAAGCTGGTATTGCATTCCCAACAGGATGCTCTTTGAATTGGTTGGTTATAAATTTGCCATCTTCTTTCTCTTTCTATCAACAATTTTCTCTTCGTCTTCTTTAGTCATGTTTCTCTAATGGCTTTTTTTTTGTTTTGTTTTTTTTTTAACTTTCAGGGTTGCTGCTCATTGGACCCCCAACTCCGGAGATAAGACTGTACTTCAGTACGATGATGTTATGAAATTGGATTTTGGAACACACATTGATGGTAATGACTGTGAATTTCTTCTTTTCTTTTTTTTTATTGTTGTTGTTTTTCCTCTGTACAAATGTCTGATAAACTAGCATCTCTTCTTCTTTTGCAGGGCATATTATTGACTGTGCATTTACAGTTGCATTCAATCCTATGTTTGATCCTCTCTTAGCAGCCTCCCGTGAAGCTACTTATACCGGTATCAAGGTACTGATTGCTCTTATTGTTAATATCCTCTGCGTTATGAATGTACAGCTAATGAATCAATTGTGTAATACTTTATTCTACTCACCTGTTGTCTTAAACCTTTTGTTCTTCTAAGCTCAAATAAACTCTGTGTGGAAGTGATTTATCTTAGGCTTTGGCTTCTTAGGAACCATTGAGTATTATTTTTAACTTTGTGGATTTTTTGGGCTGGTTCAGGAAGCTGGTATCGATGTCCGTCTCTGTGATATCGGTGCTGCAATTCAGGAGGTCATGGAGTCTTATGAGGTTGAAATCAATGGAAAAGTCTTCCAAGGTAGAATCTGATTACCTCTGTTACATTAGTGGCTGTTTCAAGGTGTGAAACCTTTAACATGTTTTATCCTTTTGGCAGTTAAGAGTATCCGAAACTTGAATGGGCATAGCATTGGACCTTATCAGATACACGCTGGTAAATCCGTCCCTATCGTTAAAGGAGGCGAGCAGACAAAGATGGAAGAAGGCGAATTTTATGCCATTGAAACATTTGGATCAACCGGTAAAGAAGTTTGGACATTCAATCATCTATTAAGAGAAAAGGCAACTGCATCTTTGAGATTCTCTAATGTTTGATTCTCTCTGTCTGTGTATTGCAGGGAAGGGATATGTGAGAGAAGACTTGGAATGCAGCCACTACATGAAGAATTTCGACGCTGGCCATATCCCTTTGAGGTTGCCTAGAGCAAAGCAACTTCTTGCCACCATTAACAAGAATTTCTCGACTCTTGCCTTCTGCAGACGCTATTTGGACCGCATTGGTGAAACCAAATATCTGATGGCTCTCAAGAATCTCTGCGACGCTGGCATTGTTCAGGTAAAACCCTTCTCACACTACAGTCTAAAACGATCATTCATGTAATGCTCTGGAGTTAAAAGGCTTAATCTTTTTTGTTTGTCTCTGTTTTGTTTCAGCCGTACCCTCCTCTGTGTGATGTGAAGGGAAGCTATGTATCGCAGTTTGAGCACACCATTTTACTGCGACCTACTTGCAAAGAAGTTGTTTCCAAGGGAGACGACTATTGATTCAGATACTCTGTTTTTGCTCTGTTTCCGTTTTATCTCAGAAACTGTTCTCGAGATTGTACACTTGCTTGTTTCCTTTTCTTCTCATTGTTGACACAGCTTCGAATCCTTTTATAAAGCTTCAGTGCCTGTTAAAACATGAATTTGCTCTGGATCAATCATACTAGTATTCTCTCTATTGAAGAAGATAAGATATGCAGAGTATTTGTTAAAGCTTCTTGCTTTGCGAAAAATAATAAATTTCTGTTTACATTCCTGAAGTCAAATCATAGACTGAGAAAACAAACAAATATATATATATATAGAGAAACGGATATGGTGAAGAAGAGAGAAACGCTAAATCTTAGCTAAAAACAATGGCGGCGACGATAGCTGTTTTCTCCGGTGGTCTGAAAGTGAAGGCTGGAGTTCTCGCCGTCCAATTCTCATCGATTCCTCTCCGCCGCGAACTCCCTCGGTACTTCTCTTCTTCGGTAGCGACAATTTCGTCATCTCTTCGAGTCTCCGCGGTTTACAACCATTATCAGCGTCATCGAAGCTCTTGGCCTCGAGTTACTACTTTCTGCTCGGCGGCTCCCGATGCAGGTACGACGGTTTCAGCGGAGGAATCGGAGAAGAAGACCGAATCGTCCCAGGAGGTTAAGGAGGAGAATGTGAAGGAGACGGCGAATCTGTTAGACATAAAAGTAGGACGAATTGTGAAAGCTTGGCAACACGAGGAAGCTGATTCTCTCTATGTGGAAGAAATAGACGTCGGCGAAGCTGAGCCTAGAATCATCTGCAGTGGTCTCGTCAAATACGTCCCTCTCGATCTCCTCCAGGTCAGCTTCATAGTTGGATTGTGTGAGCATACGGAACTTTACCAATTAGATTGAGAAATGGCTCAAATTTCGAGACTTTGGCTCTGTGCAGGGTGCATCAGTTGTGGTGCTGGCTAATCTGAAGCCAAGAAACATGAGAGGAGTCAAGTCATGTGGAATGCTTCTGTGTGCGTCTGACTCGGCTCATGAGAATGTTGAGCCTTTGGTTCCACCAGAAGGCTCTGTTCCTGGAGACAGAGTTTGGTTTGGTAACGAAGAAGATCTGGAGCAGCTTCCTGAGCCAGCACCTCCTAATAAGGTCTTACTTAGCATGCAAATACTTGATCATCTTGGTCCATTGACATTTTTTTTTCAAGCTGTGTATGTTTTGGTTTGCAGGTTGGCAAGAAGAAGATTTGGGAATCGGTGCAACCGCATTTGAAGACTGATGCTTCTGGAGTTTCGATGCTCAAGGAGCACTTGATGCGGACGTCTTCTGGTCTTGTTACTTCCAAAACTTTAAGAAATGCCAACATTTCTTAATTTTTGACAAAGAGAAAGAACAAATGCGCTAGTGCGGATTTTTTCATTTGCAATGAAATTGATGTTTTTTTGTTGTTGATTTACGATGAATAAGGTTATTAAAGAATCACAAATATCTTAAGAAAGGTTACAAAAACAAATCGGGAAACTGTTCACTTTGGTGGTTTTCTCAGAGATCAAGCTAAGACAGAGAAGAGAAGATATCACCATTGATGTAATCGTTGTCCACTAAGCTTACCAAATAGTAGCTGTTCTTCACCTGCAACATTCGATTAGATTCTATCATCATTACAACAGCTTAACTAACCAATCTGGTCTGAGAAAAGAAGAGAAGGGGATTAAAAGAAGATTTTGTACCTCCTCGAGCAACTTTCTAGAAGAGTCATCTTCTGGGTACAAGTTAGCCCAGCCTCTAGACCAAATCTCAAATGCTTCGTCTTTCCAGACTTTGAAACTGGCTGGATCAACGATTGTCGGTTGAAGAATCTCCTTGATGGGAACACTCCCCAAGTAACTGCATTCACATCGGATTGACCCATGTTTGATACCCAATTCTCTGCTTTGTTCACAGCCATGTAGGTGATAGAAGGAAAAGCTTTGGATTTCTCCACAAGCGTGTCTAACTTATCCATTGAGCAGAAGAACTCTAGATAAGCTTTCTGGTAGACGTAACCTCCAGGACCACCCCATCCTGCAAAGTTTTCAATTGTAATTAAACATTTATGTTACATATTATAAGCTAAGTATGATATGTGATCAAAGATATGAATTTCGTTACCAATAGCTGGGGAATCAGATTTGGCTGCGTTGACAGATGGTTGGCTATTGATGGTCAAGAAGCCGCTGGAGTTGATTTTGCCGAGTTGCTCGTTTATAATCTTTGTCTCTGGCTGGAGTCCATTTAACTCAGACCATGGACTGCTCTTTAAGCTTCCAAGGCAGAGCTCCTTGAATTTCTGGTTTGTGACAGTGTGTAACAAGATTGTTTGTAAGTGTCTGTGTATAAGAACGTGAAAAAGGAGAAGGAAACAATATCTATGCGTGTTTAGCGACGGAAAGGCTACCTCTTGAACATCTTGAATGCTTTTCAATGGGACAACCCATTCTTGCTGAAGCTTCTTGTCACGTGATCGTTTGCGCATGAACTATCAACAAATGCAGCTAGATCAGTTGCACTCATTGGCAATGAAAGACACAGAAGAAGATGGAAATCAAAGCAAGCATCTCCTTATAATGGTAGTGGAAGATAACAATATGCGGGTACAATCTTGAGCAAATAAAGAAGAGCAACTAAAAAGATCCCTTCAGAATTCAAGTTAGTATGTCCTAGAGCGGATTGTCAGAAAAACTAATGAATCTGAGGTACCTGATAATCGGAAAGTGTACCATACGATGCACTGCGTGAATCACCCCACCGTTCCTGTGGGAAGTCATTCCAGGCCTTTGTTCTAGATATGTAGCTCTTTGGACGGTTTGCCCTGCAATGATTCAGAAAGAAACCAATGTTATTATTCTCTCCTGCAAATAGAAGTTTAAGATCAGAGCAAGAGACGCATAATGCAAGTTATACCAGAAAATGGGGCGAACATCTTCCTTAGTACGGAAAACATTTGCAGGGCGTCTCCAAGGTAAAGAACGATAGACTTTTGACTCATCAATCAGACCAAGGTTCTGGAATTTCAGCACCATCGTTAGGTTCTCTATGTGTTAATAAATATGCTACAAAAAACAAAACTAAGAATGAAATGAGGAACAACCATCAATATCGCAGTAGCTGATTTGTCCACATTCAACGTGTAAAGATGAAGGGTAGTGATTCCATGAGCCAAAATCTTTTTGCACATTTCTGTTGCAAAGTGTATACCAAAGGCTTTAACAGCTTCTTCATTGTCTTTAATAGGCTCCAAGGCAGCAGTGAGCTCAGCAGGTATCTACAGCAATAAATTGCATCCGTTGAATATTAACCGAAGAAGAATGATATCCAAATCAAAATACACTAGTCTTAAGGCATCACTAAGGGTCTAAATATGTCAGCCTAATCAATAAGCAACCACAGAGAAGCAGTAAACACAATCTAATCTTAAGAATTTTAAGCACAAAGACAACATTTTTCTAACAGTACAAGCCACATCATCACAATGTACCTTGGTTTTGCAGAAACCAGCCATACGCTAAACCCTTGTAGTTGGAAATTGGCATAATTCCAGGAACAATGGGACAATTAATCCCGATTTGTCGACAGTCATTCAGAAATTTGAGGAATATGTCAGTATCATAGAAAAGCTGAGTCACAATCAAATCTGCTCCAGCGTCAACCTGTTCCACGAGCCAACACACTAATCCATCAGATAAAAAAAAGGACTCAATTCATGCAAAGCCATGAACAAAACAATCTAAAACCTTTTTCTTCAGATAAGCAAGATCACTCTGATAAGATTCAGGAGTCGCAAGGCCATTAGCTTCAATAACATCCGGATGAGCCTCTATAGATCAAAATCAAATCAGAACGATACTAACACAAGAAATTTACAAAACCAATGATGAAATTGGAAACAAAAGGGGCAATTTGATACCAGGATAACCAGCGACAGTGATTCCAAAGTAATCTCCATACTTGCTTCGAATGTGATTCACCAGATCCAAAGCACAATCAAACCCTCCTTCGACCTGGACGAATTTCTCCTGCCCATGAGGCGGATCTCCTCTAAGGGCAAGCACATTCTGAATCCCATTGGATCTAATAGTCTCGAGCGCGTGATCGATCTTCTCGACAGGCATGTTGGTACAAGTGAGATGCATCATAGTCTCGACGCAGATGACATTCTGCATCTCAGAAGCGATCTCGAGCGTGAGATCGGCGGTGGTACCTCCGGCACCCCAGGTGATGTCGCAGAAGGTTGGTCCATAAGAGACCAGCCGATCGATCCGTTCGAAGAGATTCTCGACGCCTTCCTCCGTCTTCGGCGGGAAAAACTCAAAGGAGAAGGCCGTTTTGCCTTCCTTGATCACCGATTTGATCTTATCCACCACCTTCATCCTCCTCAATGAGCTCAAAAACCAGATTTCGAAATGGATTTATGTGGGAAGAGAAGTGGTGGAGAGGCAAAGAGGTCTCGCTTAGTTGGTTTACTCACTTATTTATACTGATCGCTAAATGAAAGAGATCCAACAAGTTTGGTGGTGACTGTAAACTATTTATTAAGATTGATAATGTTTACACATCTGTTTTGAATTTAATAAATTTAAATTTTATCAAAGTAATTAAATTTACCAAATTTAGTTCACAATTTATTCTACCCCAAATACTTTCTCTAAAAAAATGATCCAGTTTTTTATTGTGCTAAATGCATGGAAATTTTTTTTTATTAAAAAGAAATTTCTCCTTAAATTTGGACAAATGGATAAACTCGGGAACACCATTTTCGTACGTGACCTTGACAAATCCAAAGATCATCAAACTGATTTTTAATAAAAGTTCGTAAAATGAGATAGAAGTGAGCAACAGAGTTTGAGATTAAAGTGGATACCAAGTGTTAACTAAACCATTTACAGGAAACTAGAGTTTTCTCTTCACGTGTTCCCACTCTTTAGCAGTTCCTCCAAAGCCAAGAACATGCAACACTTTCACTTTCGACGGACCAATAGACTTAACAACATCTCCTGTGTAACCAACATCCAGACCCTGGACAAGCATCAATCAAGATCAAGAAGATGCATGTAAGAAACTGATCGATCACTAAAACAGTGCCTCCCTCTCTCTCTAATCTCCATAGATAAACTATACATACCTGGATGATTAGAGTTTCAAGCTTTGGAGACTGCTTAAGCAGATATGGCAGCAGCAGTTTCAAACCTCGCTCACTGTCACTCCCAAAAGACAAGTTAACCAGATTGTTGAACACCGGTAGAGTAAGCCCTTGATTAACACATCGAGAAATCACCTGAAACACACACACACACATACACATGCTTCAAGAATGTCCAAGCTCTTTATGAGTCTTCTCAAGGAAACAAAAAAAAACACAAAACAAACAGAACTGTAGAAACTTACATCAGCAGAAGCGGGAGAGAGATGCAGGGTCTCCACGTTGCTCATCCCTATAAGGAGAGCCGATACATCTGGCTCTCTCTTTGGAGAATAACAAATATCCAGCCTAGCTTCGACTAGGGACTCCAAGTTAAGTGGTGTGTACACAGACATGGCATGATCGGAGTAGTCCAGGGACACGAGACTTGGGGTGTCAAATGACATTCCAGTCATAACACGAAGGTAAAACTCACAATAGTAGCGAACTGATAGTTTCTTGATGCTCCGACTCGATATGCAGTATGGGTGTCCTTCAAAATCCCCGTGAAGTATAGACAACTCCTCGAGCACTGGACAAGCAGGAAGAAGCACATCACTCAGATCATATATAGTGAAAAAGACTGAATCGATGGAGAGACTCTTTAGCGCTGGAAGAGACACATCTGTTGGAATCTTCCCAAGAGAAACTTGTGTTCCAAGTGTTAGCTTAACCAGCTTCTTGCTCGTGAAGAGCTTAGCAGGCAGATAGACTTCAACGCGAGCGTTCAAGCTTAGGTCCACTTCCGAAACACCACGCTGTACGGCATTACAGATCCAGCGGCTCACATGAGCCATATCGCTGTCATCGAGAACGTGACATTTTAGAGAGAACTTGTTGATAGGAGAACCGCACTGCACAGCGAGTGTTCTGTCCACAAAAGTCCTGAAGCTCTCCCGGATCTCATCTCTCTCTTCTTTACCCTCTTCCGGTTGCAGAAAGTCAGAATCATCGAAATCCAGATGATGCGCAAATGCAAACATGTCCCTCCACTTTTTCGATAGAACAGATGTTGAAACAGCCAGTTTGGTGGGAACTAAGGACAAGATGTCCCCAAGAACCTCTCGAGGGAGCGAGCTGATTGCATCCCTTGAGCCAGTGTCTAACTTCTTGGCATCCGTAGAGACGGAACCAACCTTTTCCGTAAAAGCGCCTGAAACACGAAGTGAGCTCAGAGTGATTCAACAATTCTCTAAATTCTACAAACAACCAGAGAAAGTTTAGAAACTAAAGCTAAAGAAGCTTAAGGTTCAAGCTTTTTCTAGATTAACAGAACTAATGGAAGATTCTGAGCTAGAGAAAGACGATTAGTGGCTAAACTACAACAGTTTCATCAACCTAGAGTGGAAGCTCGCAAAAGAACAACACTTTGAGCTATTTTAAGAGAACCAGAGGTCTATATGGAAAACCAGATACCAGAGAGAAGTTCCACATCAACGGACAACGATGTTCCATAAAAACAAAACTAAAAGAGGGTTTAGAAACTAAAGCTCCAACCTTTCATCCGACTTTGAGTCTAGAGACGAAGCAGTAGCAGAGGTCGAACTGATGATGGAGAAGGCTAAAGATGAATTTGAGTCTCCGTTTCAGAGAGGGTAGGGATTTCTCTATCCGTGCCCAAAACCTCTAACATCAAGAGACTGACGGTTAAATAAAGAAAAGAAGGGAAAATGTCAATTAAAGAAAAGAAAAGTCGACCTATAGTACTTTCCCTACTTTTACTTTTTCAATAATGAAGAATATTTTAATGTTTTGATGTCGATATTATTACATTATAAAAATATCTTACTAATTATAGAGAAATACTTCTTATTTCGATATATCGAATTTGATATACTTCGATCTTCTTGTGGAAATCGTTTAGAAAACAGAGAGAATAACGGTTTTGTTACAGCTTAAAACCAAAAGTCTACAGATTATTTTAATGTAACAACAAAATCGTAATTTGATTGGTTTTGTATATTCGAGTTTGTTACAGCAACAAAGACTACATCACATAGCACAGACCGCCCGGTTAACAACGGTTTTCCACAAATTCAAATGAAAACAAAAGGTATGGAATGAGAAATCAGGAAACAAAAATCAAACAGCTACAATCTTCCAAATTTCTCTGGACATGTCGATAAACTCGGTAACACCATCCTCGTACGTGACCTGTAAAAAATTTCATTTTTTATAACTACACTTCGTAACATGAGATAGATAGAATGTGAACAACAGAGTTTGAGATCAAGTCAAAGTGGATTACCAAGTGTTGTCTTGAAAACTCATCGAATTTTCGAATGATACAAAAACACCTGTAAACGTCAAATCCATCTGAGCCTTGCAATAGAAACTCTTAAACATTGTTCTTTGATGTAAAAGAAAGAATAATGAAAGATAGTTGTTTGTTGTACCTATGGTTCATCGGACGTGCTAACCAGATCACCACACCGATGCAGTTCCGGCGACCTATTTTCCTTTGGCCACGATTGTTCCAAAGCTTTCCTGACGCATATCCGAATTATTTTCTTATCTTCCTACTCCTACATCTGAATTGTGAAGCTTGTCGTAAACAGAGCCAAATAACTGATACTAACCGGCGGCGCGTCTACCTCCAGTCACTTTTCCCTAACCAAATGTTTGAAATCACGAGATGATTATATAGTTGGACTGCTTTTAAATAAAAAGCAACACCAAGGTCGAAATTAGATCATGAGACATGAACTAAAAATGATTAACCAATACCATCTATGTAAGCTTATATTTTTCAGATAGGTTTAAAATTCAGTTTTACCTTGGGAGGTTTCCATGTCACTCTTTTACATGCTTTTAGGCTCACAGCTTTTTGAGGTTTTGCGCCAAGCTTTTTTCTGCAACATTCCGCACCACAGTAGCAATCTTGATCTGCACCATACTGAACAAACCTGCAATATTGCCTTAGTCTCACATCTAAAACATTATTAATTATTAAGTAGTTTATCAAATGAAATGTTCTTACTGGTAATCGTAGGTTAACTGCTCTCCTCTGTTTATAAAACGACTAGCAAAGATGCCGATTCTTGTCTCTCCATCAATTATCCTAATGGTAACAAAGATGTCATGTAAGTAAGTTGCTTGGAACAAAAGGAAAGTGAGAATAAGTTGTTTAGCAAAAACCATTTCTGCATCTCTGTATTAGGGTTGCAGCTATGATTGAAGTATCTCGATTTATTCCCCTTGTAAGTAGCATCAATCACCATATTCCAGTTTATCTGACACAGATAAAAATTTGTCTCCCGTTGCTTCAACTTGCAAAGCCTTTCTTCACAAATCTTTTCGTCAATCACTACACAAATAAAAACGTTTTGAGTTTAACAAGAACAGGGTAAGCACAATAGTGAGGAAAAAAACACCGGAGTAATCACATCACCTTCCCCAACATACTCAATGATGAAGTCTCCTTGATTGATATCTTCATCTGCGACAATCCCATGTCCACATTTCTCTGTCTACAAGCAACAACTTTATTAAATTAAACTCTCACTGAGAAGGCTTTCTTCGCAAGCAAGCTTGTGTAATCTACAAACCTTAACCAACTTCATCTTCTTGATATGCCTTTGTTGGAACGGCTTGTTGGTGCACTCACCTCCGCACTTACAGCTTGATGAACAACTTGAGAGTAGAATCCTAAAATGAACCAACAATCAAAATCAAATCTGAGCCAAGAAAGCAACAGATAAAAGACAGATATGGAACTTACCCACAATTGCAATCACTACCACAGATAGTTGAAGAATTGGGAGAAGAAGAACAAGAACAGAAAATGCCATGATCTTTAACCCTCTTTTTGGATTTGTTGGTCACGTATATATCTTTAAAACCATGATAATTAATGCGAAAACAAATAAAAAATCCAAAGGTGTAAATGGAAAGTACAACCAAAAAATTGCAATCAGTAACAGAAAAAAAAATGATACTGCGCTTTATGAAGATAGGTTTCTCCTTATTCAACCGATCTGGCTCAATTTGCTTTGACGACGGTTTCCGGATTTGATTCCGATCGGAGCCCTGAGAAGAAAAAAACAGAGGAAACTAAATGTGATCCGAAAAACGGAGAGATAATCAACAAGAATCGAACATACCTTCTTGGGTTCGGGCATGGTGATTGATGGGAGAAATTCGAATGATAGTCTCTCCAATTTGATTGAGATAGCAAAGTACGGTGAAGCTACGCAATGGAAAGATAAGGAACAATCAACAAACGATCGAGGAACTTAAAAAAAAACCTAATCAAATTGAAAATGAAGAGAATGATGAAACAATGGTGAATGCGATGCGATCAACACAGGGTGAAAAGATTCGAAGACGAAAGAGCGGCAGTTTTAACTTGTTGGTTTCCTTCTGATGATTTTGTTTTTTGAACTACAACGAACAACGGCTTATACCGGCCTCAAAGGGTAAAACAGTAATTGTACCGAGTGATGCAAGCCCATTCGGACAAAAATGGGCTTTAGTGGTGGACCAAAGTGGATCCAAACTAATTACGTAATTAGTAGTCGCGTCCACATTTATTCCCAGAGATTATCATTGGGGGTTAATTGTTTTTTAAATTTCGTGTAAAAGGATTGTGTATATTTTAATGTATGTATATCAAACCCAGAGATTATGGTAATGCACTGTTTAATTATTTGTTTAATCTGATTGTATCATCCAAATTCGAAGCCAAAGATAATTACGTAAAATAAAGGTGAGAGAGAGAGAACACGAACCTTTTTTTTCTTTCTTGTGGTAACACGAAATCGATCTTCTCCAATTCAAACTTCCCTTCTTCTCATTTCAATTCCCGTTCTCAGCGTCGTCGCCGGAGGTCTTATCTCCGTCGTATCTAGTCAGACTGAACGATTCGATTGGTTTTTATCAGGTGATCCATCTTTCTCTTCTGCTAGAAATTTAAAAGTTCGTTCTCCGGATTGGACTATGATGAAACTGTGTGCCTTTGTTTTCTGGTTAATCGAGCTCCTACTCTTTCTTTTTTGTTTGGAATTTACGAGGAAGGAGTTGGCAAATTTATAGTTGACTGATTGAGCAATTGTGATTACTGTAGATCCGCGAGGGGAAAATGCGTTAGACGTTTTTAATCTGTTTCATGATTTGGTCTCGTATTTCTATTAGTGTTGTGAATTTGATCAATTTGGAGATTCTCTGTATCGGATTCATAATTGTGTAAATCTTTGACTCATAAAGTGTAAAGAGAAGTTGTAGGCACATCTTGTAAGAGTGAGAAAATAACTAAGGGATTACGTTTTTGGGCTGATGTAAAGCTGTTGAACTTTGTTGGTTTATGATTATTGATTAGCTAATCCCTGAACCTTTGGGGTTTTAGTTTGTTTTTAGTTTTTACATCTCTAAAATTAAATGTGTGTGCTTTAGCTAATTTTGAGAACCGGTTCATAGAGCTAAGTGATATCTTTTTGACTCTTATGCTTTCTTATTGCAGACAAAGGTAGATTCTTTGGACGGACCTGTTGCATTTTGGTGCTTGATGTCTAGGTAATGAAGGCTATATGTGATAGATTTCTTCCTTCAAACTGTTCATCATCATCAAGCGCTGATGAAAAACGTGATAAATCCCCAACATCTCTAGTTTCAGATTCAGCATCTAGGGGTAACGAGTCAAAGTTAACGTTATCCCCGAGTGTGTGTAGTGAGGCTTCAACATCCGAGGATAAGCCACATAATGGTTGGACAGTGATTCTGAAAACAGCTTCTATGGCTAGTGGAGCAATTAGGAGATTTCAAGATCGTGTCTTAGGGCCGAGTAGGACCGGTGTTCCAAGCAGTACAAGTGAGATATGGCTCCTCGGTGTCTGTTATAAGATCTCAGAAAGTGAATCCTCAGAAGAAGCAAATGCTGGCAGTGTGTTGGCTGCTTTCACACAAGATTTTTCTTCCTTACTACTAATGACTTATCGTAGAGGTTTGTATATTTTTGTACTTCAGCTCAAAGCTAGACTGTAAGTGGTCACCAAAAACTCACAGTGTTTGTTATTCTACAGGTTTTGAGCCTATTGGAGACACAACTTTTACTAGTGATGTAAACTGGGGTTGCATGCTTCGAAGCAGCCAGATGCTCTTCGCACAGGCATTGCTATTTCAAAAGCTGGGAAGGTCTTGGAGGAAAAAGGGATCTGAGGTCAGTTGTGTTATCCAATCTCTGTCTTAGTTACTAGGAACATAAATCTGGTTAATAATGAGTCTAGGCCATTTAAAATGAGCTTGTTTGGTTTGGAAATTGCAGACGCCTGAAGGGGAATACTTAGAGATCTTAGAAACTTTTGGTGATTCTGTGGCTTCAGCATTCTCAATTCATAACCTTATAGTAGCTGGAGAATCTTATGGCCTGGCTGCTGGGTCATGGGTAGGACCATATGCTGTTTGTCGATCATGGGAATCGTTAGTTCGGAAGAAGAGAGAAGAAACTGATGTTAAACATCATTCGTGTTCCATGGCTGTTCATATCGTTTCTGGCAGCGAAGATGGAGAGAGAGGCGGAGCTCCAATTCTCTGTATAGAAGATGTCCTGAAATCTTGCTTGGAATATTCACAAGGAGAAACTGAGTGGACGCCAGTTCTTCTCTTAGTCCCGCTCGTTCTTGGACTTGACAAAGTGAATCCGAGGTTTGTTTGATTCTATCAAATTGATTGCTAGGTGGTAGTGGAATTAGTGTATGAGTGACATATTATCGAATTTGGCTATGCAAATTTTTGAAATCTTTCTGAAAGAAGAAGTTTCTAAATTTGTTGTCAGGTACATTCCATCTCTGATAGGCACTTTCACTTTCCCTCAAAGCCTTGGCATTTTGGGAGGCAAACCGGGTGCATCAACTTACATAGTTGGAGTTCAAGAAGACAAAGGTTTCTACCTTGATCCGCATGATGTTCAACAGGTTTTCTTCTTCATAAATCCTTAATTTAGAAAAAAGATCAATCAAATCCAGTAACTCAAAACATATGATCTGGCATGCTTTGATTTGAAGTTTGAGACATGGTGGTCCATATTTGCTTATATTGTCTCCATCAACAGTCATATATCTATTGTTAAATTGGCTTGGGGACTGAATATTAATCAGTCCATGTGCTTCACCTCTTATGGCCGTCTCACTGATTGAGCCTTATCGGTAATGGTTGGTAGGTTGTGACAGTCAGCAAAGAAAATCAAGATGTTGACACATCGTCTTATCATTGCAAGTGAGTGGGTTGATCTTTCTTTGCATCATTTAGTTCTTTGTCTCCACATGATTCTCACTTATTAGTTGCTCCTGCTAATCTTGCTACAGTAATCTCCGTTACGTTCCGTTGGAGTCACTTGACCCCTCACTAGCTCTTGGATTTCATTGTAGGGACAAAGGTATTATATGTAACTGGATGACAAAGTTAAATCTCATTTAGGTAACGATTTCGTGAAAATGTCATATTGACATCGCTCGTCTATCTATGTAACAGATGATTTTGATGATTTTTGTACCCGAGCAACGAAGCTAGCCGGAGATTCCAACGGAGCTCCATTGTTCACGGTGACTCAATCTCATAGGATTGCAGCAACCAGCACAGTGACATCTACAGAGATCTCTGGTGAGGAACATGAAGATGAGTGGCAATTACTTTGACCAGTTTTTCTTTGTTGCGACTTCGTTTAAATTATCTCAATTTAAAATCTCACTATACCATTTTTTTTTTTTTACATTGATGCTAAAGATTTGATGTTGTATCTAAGCAAAAATATACTATTTCGTTCAATTTTCATTTAACTCCCCCATTTCCCACACACACAAAAAACGTGCACTCAAGTCATAAAACAGAGAGATTCTTGATTCTTCTACTTCATTTTCACATAGAAGAGTCGAATCTTCAGACGTAGATTGAAGAATACGAGAAAGGAAGACTCGAAAAACCAGAGGGAGTGTTGACGTGGCTCCACTTCCCGCCATTTTTCTTCATCATCGTCCCACTTTCTTCGCCGCCGCCGCCGATCATCGCCACCGCTTCGCCACTCAAGCTTCCCGCGAAAATGGACGTCATCGTCGTCACCGGAAGCCGAACCGTCTCCATAACCACCTTCCATTTCATCGAATCGTCCTCAATCTCCCAACGAGCCTCACTCTGTCGCTCGCTGTCAACGAAACACCATAACCTACAACCTCTGAAATCTCCGGCGGATTCAGCAGAAGCCGCTGTACGACCTCTCGGGCTCAAATCCGGAAACGGCCATACGTTTTCGATCGTAGACCACGAATTCGAAATGGGATCGTAGACCTCAGCGTCAGATCGGAATTGGCCTTGCGTCTCTGTCCCGTAACCGCTCAAAACGCAGAATCCGAGATCCGCCATCGAGAATCCGTGACATTCGTCTCTTCCTTCCGCCATCGGAGGAATCGTCGACCACTCGTCCTTCTCCACATCGTACACTTCCGCAGACCGGAGAGCGTTCTTCTGATCATCATGACCTCCGGCGACGTAAACCTTCGTCGAACCAACAGACGCGCAGGCGAAAAACGATCTCGCCGCAGACATCGGCTTCCCGCGCCTCCACCTCCGTCCGCTTCCTTCCCCGGCGAGGAAATCCAGCACAAACACGTCCCTCACAGGCTGCAGCGTCTCTGGATCCCAGCCGCCGATTAACAACACTTTCCCGGCGTCCTGAAGCGCAACGCACTCGCAGAACAGAGGAATGCGTTCCGGAATCGCGACGCGGTGCCACGTGTCCAGCGTTGCGTTGTAAACGCTCAAACCGTAAAGTGGCGTGCCAATAACACGCGGCGGCTGCAGCTGCTGCTGCTGGTGAGACTCGCCTTCCTCCTCTTTCTTCTTCTCACTCACTTCGCCTTCAATCGGTGGATTAACCAGAGACGGCGATGTCAGTGGTTGAACAAGACAGAGAAGCGATTCAGCTTTTCCATATCTTCGCCGTTCCCTGTTGAACGAACGGTCGGAGATTAAGGTTCGCCATGACCGGCAAACGGATTTTATGGAAGAATGGAACTCGAACGGAACTCTAACCAAACACTCCATCGCTAATTCCTCTGGTAATCCCGGGATTAAATCCCGACGACTATGAACATTTTGCCCTGACACTCTCATAATTTTTCGCGTTCTTATTACTAAAAATCAGTTACGAGAACTAGAAGCTTCTTAAAACAGAGTGTGAAAGAAGGTTTTGTGATTTTGATAGATTGGATTTGTATGAGACACTCAAGAAGATGCGATTGGTAGACGAAGTGGCAGAGGTTTTTATAGGGGATAAGATACGAGTGAAGAAGACGGTCCTTGGATAATTTCAAAATTATCACTTTTCTTTTTGTTATTATCACTTTTGCTCCCTTTTTATTGTTATCACTTATTTTATTCTTGATATTTCCGAACAAAAAGACAAACATACTGTAAAATACAATTTCCAACCATTTCTCATCTAGTACATAATTTTCCTAAGTAAATCTACTCATAAATATGGGCGGACAAGAACAATCCAAACTACAATTGTACTAAGAGTTTATCAAAACTATTTATAAATTTGGATCTCGGATAATCAGAAACGACATATGTAAACGCATTAAAATGCCGAGGTGTGCTGTAGTATATAACAAGGATTAAATGTCAGCTAATTAGGGAATTTTAACAAGGATTATAACAATTCACACTGAATAAAATCATTAAAATGGTAATTCACTTCTCCATATACCACCCAATCAGGAAATTTAAAAATCTTGTGTAGACTGAATAAAATCATTCAAATATAATGGACCACACCATTTTTCTTCCAAATAATTATTCGCGGTTTTAGATATGTGTAAACGCATTAAATAACGAAAAAAATGCCGTGAGAGATTTGATCTACGATATTTTTTTGTTTTCTTCACTAAAAATCGTACTACAAGATATCATGTTTATAATAGTTATAATAAATTTATTGTGGATAAAATGGTTCTAGAAGAAGTCCATGTGGATACGATGACTTATCTTCTCTCTTATCCGAACGACAATAGGGCGACACATGGACCTTCACCGTAGACGTAGTCATTACGACCT